>SGPM01000036.1:1370-127513 GCA_004802725.1 Antrodiella citrinella
GTNANANCGGAAGNTTGNAANNTGGGTGAAAAGAGAGCGTGCGTGCACCAAGTCGCGCGAGTTATATAGAAATAGGCCCGATTGCTTTCGAGAGAATAGGTATAATCTCATCGAGCCATTTGCACCACTATGAAGACATGGCAGTACATGGCAAGTGGTGAAGTGAAACATCAGAGTGTCGTCGTAAGCGACTTTAGTAAGCATGTACGGACGACCGATCGATCCCTTCCACGCTTTTATTTATTATTATAAGATATATTAGGTGGCAGGTGGGTTATTTATGTAACTCAATTCACGAGACGTTGGGCATCGCTGTAAATTTGGCATACGATTCGTAATATGGATCGAATGTCACGGCTCTTCAGGAGAATCTATATGTATTCCATTTTGTCGTCACACTCATCCGTTCGCTNNTCGCGCCTTTGTCCTTTGATTCGACTAGCTCGGCCTCTGCGCGCTACAGCGACTAGCGTAGTAGTGTACTCCGAGTCAGGCTATGACTACTGATAGTAGCTTTCAGTATCGTGTTTCTAACGACAACGACAATCAACGATCTGTAAAGGCGTTGAACGAAGCATCAATTCAATTCAATATCTGCATGTGGTATGGTTGGTACACGAACTTCGAAGAATCGACTTCTACATTAGAGAGCAGGTGTATCGGCATAAGAAAGATGCATAAACTGAGCAGGGTTTCTGTCTCCGTGGGTCTTATCGGCCACCTCTGCACCTTTGCGCACTGCTGCGATGTCGTCGGAAGTGAGTTTGAGCTTGAGTGCGCCCAAGTTCTCTGTGAGGTACTGTAAACGAACGAAAGTTATCAATTCGTCCTCTTGAATAATATCTGAGATCCAGACAAACCTTGACTTTGCTGGTGCCCGGAATCGGGATGATATCATCGCCCTGCGCGAGCAGCCATGCAAGAGCGACTTGACCCGCTGTCGCGTCGTGCTTCTCGCCGATCTGCTTCAGCTCAGCAGCGAGGTTGAGGATGTTGGGGAAGTTTTCGGCGGAGTAGCTCGGGAGCGCGCGGCGCAAATCTGTCTCCTCGAAATCCTCAAGACCTTTCTGCAAACCAAATCGCTTTGAGTCAACTTTTTGCGATCAATGAGACGACGAAGGCACGCACGTATTGTCCCGTGAGGACACCGCGTCCCAAAGGCGAGTACGCCACGATCGTGATCCCAAGCTCTCGCGCGACTTTGAGCAACCCGGTCTGCTCGCTCTCGATGTCGAGTGCGAAGGGAGAGTACTCGATCTGAACAGCGCTGATGGGGTGGATGGCATGTGCACGTCGGAGCGTCGAAGCGGAGCATTCAGACAAGCCGATATATCTGATCTTGCCTGCTCTGTGGTCATCATAAATTACTGAGAGGTGTGCGTTAGGTTTTGGGAGGGTGCGGGCTTACTTGACGGCTTCTGACATGGCACCTACGGTAAGCTCGATGGGAACTGTTGGATCAGGCCTATCCATAGTATGAACGACGTGCCTCTTTCTAAGACTAGAAGGACGAAGACATACCTGTGCAAATAGTATAAATCGATCTGATCGACACCGAGCCTTCTCAAGCTCTTGTTTATTGCCTCGTGCGTATATGCAGGATCGCCGTTGACGATGCGGTCTGGCGAAAGGAAGAAACCAAACTTGCTGGCTAAAAAAATCTCCGAACGTTTGCCTGTACGTTTGAACCTGTCACCGCCATTGGTTATCAGTCCCAAATCCATACTTTAACAGCACAGGAAGCAAAAAAGGTTACACTTACCAGGCACCGAGGAGGTCTTCGCTGTCACCGTAGACATTTGCAGTATCCCACAAGGTGCAGCCTTGCTCGTACACGGCATCGATGACCTGTGGGGAAAGACTTCGTGAGCATCAGACCAAATGAAGGGCAAACACGAGTGCAAACCTTGAATCGCTCCTCATCGGGACCAGGTTTCGAGTAGGCAGAAGACAAGCCCATCGCGCCCCAGCCGATGGCGGACACCAGATCATTGCCGATCTTGCGTTTGGGGAGCTGAGGAGGCATTCTTGCAGAGGTATAACTTGGGTAGTAGGAGTAATCGGTGAAATCGAGTAGATCAGGCTGGTCGAGACGAATGCTGTCTCGAAGGCTCGTACCCACATTTTATAACGGAGATCATGCTCGGCACCATGCACATTGATGTATACGCGTCGAGTGCCGCGAGCGAGAGCAGATGTTCGCGGCTTGGTCTGCCCGTGTTAGCCGCGAAATCTGTGAGAATGGGGCAGCCACTGATCATGAGGCTATCCCGGCAATAGCAAGCGTTGCTCGCTGAAGCAAACAGCTCGTGAGATAGATTGAGATCTTTGTCTGAGAACGGTAAAGCCGGTAAAGAGGTCGGAATATAGAAGATCGAGTCGGCCGAGCGCTGTACGGATTATGTTGCGCGAGCGCCCATACAAAGAGCGAGGACACTTGTCATGTTTTACGCACCCCGCACGCAATCGTGGTCTGGTCAAATCTCACTTGCAGCAAGGAAATTGAAGGAATAGCATGTCCGGGTAATGACGATGAGCTATTCGAAGCTTAATTTGGAGCACCGTGCAGCCTTGCTGTTCTGTCGTGCGTCGTGGCCCAGCTGTAGGTAACGTACCCCGGAACGGTCATCAGTATATCCCACAAACAACCCACAAATACAGCAAGTGCCAGAGAGATCGGAGATCATGCGAAACGAAGAGACCAGGTACGTACCGACAGAGAAAGGGATGATCGAGGATCGTTGCGTCGTTGAAATGGGAGGCGACGCTTGTGTTCTACGCTGGCCGACGAGTTGTCTCCTAAGTAGCCTGTACTAAGTGACTAAATAAGCTGTTGGGCATTGCTGTAAAGTCATCTTTTCATGCCAGTGAGAATATATACCACATGCGTGTCGATTCACTGGGGGCTGATGAGCTACTTTCCAGGCCTCTGAGTCAATCGCATACTCTTCCGTATCCAGTCCGTCAACTTCTTCCTCATCAGTCTGCCACTGCACCGGAGGCCGCTTCTTCATCGTCTGCTTCCGCCTAAAGGACATATAGTTCGAGTCAACTCATGCACCTCAAAGAAATTGACGACATACCAGTTTTTGCATCAGCGATTTGAATTCTTGTCCAATATGTAGCCAGCCCACATCCACCGATGGGTATCCAGCACCGAGCGCGAGACTCTTCTGGTCGGCTGTTTTCCGACCCTGCTCGTCAGGCGTGACATAGATGAGGGACCAGTCCTTCGGCATTGGTACTTGATTCGTCGTCGGCTGCGAGGCCTTGGTAAAGGCTTCGAGGACAGATCGGACACTGCTATGTTTCAAAATATGTTTCTTGGCGACTGTCATCTGCAGAATCGCCACATTGTTCCGGTTGTCGCTAACAACGAAGACGTCCAGGAAATTAAGTCCAACCCGGGAAACATAGATGATGTTGTCCTTTGGATAGAAAGATACAGTCTTGTCGAACAGCTCTGAGACAAGACTGAGCCCAGGAGCAAGGTAGAAGGCGGGGATATCAGCGCTTCGATTTGTGTGAACAGCCACCGGAGAGTCTAGACAGAGTAAAGAATCGATTGCAAGGACTTCGAAGGCATAACCCCATATTTGAGGTATCGGTCGCAGAAAGGCATCCAGTTCGCAGCGTTCTTTGAGGGCCTGTTGTCGGAAGGCTTTCACGAGGACTTTGCGCAAGAGATAAGTCGGAACGTGGTATGAGAGAATTGGCATCCAAACGGTAGGATTTGCGATAGGGTGGTAGAGCCGAAAAGATGAGGTGGAAACTCTCCGATTGAACTCTACGGAGCACATCCCCGTGTCCGAGTGAGGCAGTCAACTGCCTTCAGATGGTCGGCGAAGTCAGCCTGAGGTTGACCCGTCTTCTTCTTCCCAGCAAAGATATCGCATAATCGCGGAGACGGGCCTAGAAGCTGGAATATTTCTATGGGGTGTAGCAATCATCCAGAACTTCGAGCCAACGAGCCGACCCTGTTGATTCCCGCAGTTTCCTGTATAGACAAAGCGTCAAAATCAACGACGTAGCATAGCTAGTATTAAGTACGCTCACTGTAAGTGGTTGATTTCGCTCAAGGTCCACACGGGCATGTGCCAAAAGTTTGCATTCAACTGTTTCGTCCCCTCCGTCCACATTGTTGGATTGGGAGATGATGTCGCCTGGACAACGTACCCGCTGCTAATGTACCCGCAGAAAAGAGGAGGCAGCTCGCCAAGGTGACAGGCGGCAGCGTCTACGAGAATGAGAGTGTCTTCTGGGATGTGGTCGTTTGGACATGCGCGAATGTCAAGAGAGGACTTGACGTCCGCTAGAGTAGATGAAAGATCCGAGTTTTGTGCGGAGGACTGCTGGTATATCGTCTATGAGGGCTCGCTTGAAAGCGTAGAGCAAGAAAATGTTTTGCCTGTGAAAATGCTCAACAGCAGTGTCTTATTTCAATAACGATTATCGTACCTGAGGTCTGCACGACGACGGAGAGTCCACGAGGAGCATTAGAAGGCACGTAGTTCTCTCTGCGATCTACCATCGTCTCGCATTAATTTGGTATGTATGCGATGAGGAGAGAGCACAAAATACGAGGGAGAGAACAGGCAAGTTCAGTGGCGGCATGATTCAGACGCCGCCTCCGGACTTTGAACATTCGTCGCGAGTGCTCGACTCTCCACGCCGCAGTCACTGGCACTAACAGTCACTGGCACTAAGTACTAGTATCACTGAACAAACGGAATTGGTGGAAGCCTCGAGCTCTGGGGTAAAATGTGAAGCTTTACATGTCGCGGGGAAACTAAACGAATATTCTCAGTGCTCTCCTATGTATATCGAGCCATCCACGCTGTGACCTATTAATCATCACCAATGTGAATCCGCAATGCATTTTTATACGCATCCGTCAAGACTGAGATCTGAATACACGCTGAACGTTCAGCGATTCTATAAAATGGGAACATTACTACTGATCACCAATACCAACATCATGGATAACAGGGACCAGTATTCTAAGGGTGGCGGCATACTAGTTCGTCACAAACCAACATAGAAAACATCGTGAAGCGAGGGAGTCGAAAGGGTCCTGAGAGATTCTTACCAACCACCACCTCCGCCTCTACCGCCATAGCCACCGCCACCATATCCTCCACCGCCACGTCCGCCGCCGCGACCACGGCCGCCCCCACGGCCTCCACCACCTCCGTAACGACCTGAGAAGAGCAAAGCACGTCAGACGAAAGTGCATCATCGAATTAAAATATAGGACTCACTGCGTCCTCCACCTCCACCATACATAGTCATCTCCTCGAGCTGGGACGGGATGACGGCCTTGGCTTCCCGGAGAATGCCAACCAGCTCGCGGGCGGACTTGGCGTTGTCGGTGGTGAAGTACGTGTATGATGTACCAGTCATACCAGCACGCTGTCGAAAGACTATGATGAGTGACGGCAAGCACGCAGACATGTCGAAGACTTACGCCGGTACGACCAATACGATGGATGTAATCTTCGCAGTTGTTAGGGAAGTCATAGTTCTAAGGGAGATGCCAATTAGCCCTTGGACGCAGATAGAGCGATGCAAGACTCACGATGACATATCCGACATCCTTCACGTCTAGAGCGTATGACCACGAGCAGCATAACACGAGCACGGGTAACCAGAACGGAACACCAAGACAAAGAAAGGACACGATCAATAAATCGATACACGACATCAACACGCGCTCCGAGAGTCTTGTCAGACGTCACCGACAACATTCTCTACAGTCCCAGGGGAGTTGTCTCGCAGCCTCGCAAGAAAAAACAAGGCGAGCGAGAACAAACACAACGTCTGAGCTACAGACAGGCTTAATTCTTGAGTGCGCAAGGGGTGTCCAGTGACGAAAGAGGAGTCCGAGTCCCAAGAAGTCCGATGCTGAAGTCCATAACCACGCATACCAAGAACAGAAATGTTCAAGCTACAGTGTCCACCTAGGCAACGACGCGGGAAGTGCGAACGAGGCTAGGTAAGGTTACTTAGAGAGGACCAGTAACAGAGATCAAGGTGTATCGGCCATGTTTCTTTTTGCCCGTCGTGCGCATTGGAATACATACCCTGGCCTGCCTTTCGCATTCGAGAACGATTTCCCAGAGACCTGTAAGTGAGTATGCCGAAACGTCGAGACGACATCACAGACGCAGGACAACCACATCAACGCGGTCATCCCGCCTTACACGACTGTTCAAGGAGCACTAATGTCACGAGCATCGGGCTCGCAGTCGCGCACATGCTCGTCGCGCTTACACAAGAGAGGGGGAACATACCGAGACCACGAGAGGCCACGTCGGTGGCGATGAGGATGGTAGACCTGCTGGCCTTGAACTCTCCGAGCACCCAATCACGTTCACGTCTGCCGGTGCAATCAGAAATGAACTGGGAAAGAAGCAGATATAATGCTTACTGTTCCTTGTCACCGTGAATAGCCAGTGCGGGCCAACCGTCTTGACGAAGATACTTAGTGATGTCATCGGCGACACGCTTAGTACCAACGAAGATGAGAACTTTGCCATTCTCCTTGCTGATCTGATCAAGGTGCTTGACAAGTTTGGAACGCTTCTCAAAGTCACTGCATACTTCAACGATCTGGGCGATGTTGTGGTTAGCAGTGAGCTCCATGGAACCGATGTTGACTTGGATAAAATCGACAAGGAAATCCTGAGAGCAGCGAAGTCAGTTACGAGACACATACGAAGGACAGGACCGAAACACTTACATCGGCCAACCTCTGAACATCCTTCGGCCAAGTGGCACTGAACATCAGGGTCTGACGGTCCGGACGAATCTGGCCTACAATCTTCCTGATCTGTGGCTCGAACCCCATGTCGAGCATGCGGTCGGCTTCGTCCATGATGAGGAAAGAAATGCGGCGAAGGTTTGTCTTTTGGGTCTCCAGCATGTCAATAAGACGACCAGGAGTGGCGATGACGATCTCTACACCACGTTGGAGGTCACGGATCTGAGGACCCTTGGGGGCGCCACCGTAGATGGCAGTGTTGCGAATGCGAGAATTTGAGCTAAAGACGTGACGGGTGTAAATGAAAGGAATCTGAGCGAAATGAGAATATACGTACCCGAACTTTGTGCACTCTTGCTGAATCTGAACGGCGAGCTCACGAGTAGGGGCGAGGATAAGGGCGATAGGACCATCACCGGGCGCGAGGAGAGGTTGTCTGCGACGAAAAGGTTAGAATGTTTGGTCATAAGAGAATATGATGCGACGTACGCGTTGATGTGCAACATGGCGGGGAGAGCGAAAGAGATGGTCTTACCGCTGCCAGTCTGGGCAATGGCGACGACATCACGACCACTAAGAGCCATGGGCCAAGCCTGGCACTGAATGGGAGTGGGAGCGGAGAAACCCTGAGCACGGATAGTGGTCATGATGTAGTCGGGGAAGCCGAGTTCATCGAACGAGGAGACGGGACGGGGCACATCACGACCTTGAACCTAGCATGGCGAAAATAAAGTGTCAGTGCTGCAAAAATGACGACTCAAGCAACAAGACGATGCTACCTTCATTTCTTTTGATTTTCTGAACTCTTCGACCTCGCGATCAGACATGGCTGTGATGCGCTTGTCCTCGATGTAGAAGTTTTTCTCGAAATGCTGGAGCTTGTGCGAGCTCCAGTCGACAGTGCGAAGACCGCCCCCAAGGTTGTCCATTTTGTCACCCCCTCCCCAACCTCCGCCTCCACCGCCGCCACCGCTATATCCACCACCTCCACCACCGCCATAACCACCTCCACCGCTACCACCGTAACGGGCACCACCGCCGCTGCTGCTGCCACCACCACTGTAACCACCGTAGCTCTGGAAGACGGTTCAGCAACAAATAAAAACATGGAAAATGCAACAACTGACCATTGTAGAAAAAGCGTAAAGGGGACTAGACGTAAAAAGGCAAAATCTATGAGCGAGAGTCGAATGCGAAGACAAAGACGGAATGAAGGGGCTCGAGATTCGACGAGAATGTGGGGGAGATGAAGAGAATGCGAGGCGAAGGCGAGGCGCAGATACATGCGAAAAATTGCGATATTGATGCCGATGAGTGCCGCCAAGCCGAATCTCGGCAAACCGCCCACACTAGTACTATGTACTACTTACTGTGTTGGCGAGTCTAGCTGCTGGTCACTTTGAAACTCTATACGTCGACTATCCAACAGCGTATGAAAGCGCAGACACAATGAGGGATATGTACATTGAGACGACAAACGATTGATATATACTATGTTTTGACCACTGACACGCGAGAATGTCCGCCCATGCGCGAAGGTGGGAGATACAAGATGAATTTGAACACGAATTCGCAGGTGCGTAGCCTGCAACTACCTGCAGGAAATGGACATAACCCTTCATGGAGCGATGCCTTGGGGGTTCCTTCCCAGGTACCCGAGGTTGACGAGACACTGGTCAAACTACGGTCAGCGGGATGAACTCAACCGATCAAGTGGCAGAAGTGTCTGAGGTAAAGTGGGAACTGAGCTGATCCTTGCGCCGTGAAGGGCGACCGACAACCCACTAAAGTCAGATTTCTCAGGCCTCGAGCGACGACGATAGAGGAAGAATGCGGGCAAAAAAGCAGAGCGGACAACTCACACCACCGTATGACGCTGTTGTTGCTCAGTTCTACCAGGCGTGGTCTCTATACGTATGGCACGGCTGTGGGTAGTCAAGATCTGGTAGTAACGTATGTGACGAAGAGCTCGTACCTATGAACAATGAAGAAAAGTGCAGATTCCATCAGGTCAACGCGGGGAATGTACCATCCCAGTCGTTGTCGTCATACACGACCTGCCGGTGTTTCTTCGTCGGCGGACCATGAGGTGTCGATCTCGCGATAAGGTCAAGACGGGTCGCAGTTCTAGTTCGGCCGCCAGTGCGGTCTCCTATGAATGTCCATGAGTACCATGGACGTGTCAGGGTGAACCTCAGACTCACCTATATTGGAGGCAGGTTCAATGAAATCTGAAGGCTCGACGAATCGATACCAGTCCAAAGTCAGATAGCTCCGGTCGCTTTTTGGCGGCGGAGGTTTCGGGTCAACGAAACATGAGTCTACATGACTTGACATAAGCGGTGAAGTTCGCGAAGCAGCCATAGTACTCACTTTGTTCTAAGCGGGGCCGATTCTTGGGGTACAGAACAAGTAGTCGTTGCTTGATGTTCTCAAGTTGCCTGTGCAAAGTATGTCAACCCAGAAAATCTTCTGTGTATTAATCAGAGTGAAGAGTGACGTACTCTGGTTTGAATACACCGAATGCATCCATTGCGCTAAGAATAAGCTCACAGTTGATATAACCATGTCGATTCTGCATGCTATCTTCTCCCTTAGGGAGCATAGCAGCAGAGACAGCCAGCATCTCATAAAGACGGTTCGTTGCAGCTCGCGTTAGTGCGCGGACGTTGACCGGAGTAAGAATCTCGTCGAACGTGTATTCCTCCTCCTGCTCTTCCGCGTCCTCATCTTCTGACTCGACGTCAGGGTTCCGACTTGCTTCTGCTTCGCTAGCCCGAATATGCTGCAAGGCATCCCGAGCGATGATTCGGATCTCTTCATCGAGAGGCCATTCGGGTGTGTAGACCTCGCTCGGAACCAGAGGCCATTTCGTCCAGGTGTCTCGGGCAGTGGCAGGTGCACGAGATTTTCGCTTCTGACTAGGACGAGATGTCGAATGTGACGATGAGGCGACAGGTTCTTCTGCATCTCCAGCCGTCACTCCTTCGGAGGTCTCACTAGCAACGTATTCATTTCTCGAGTTAGCGCCTCCGCGTGCATTGTCGTTGACAACCTCTTCGTCCGCGTCCTCGTCCTCGTCGTCTTCATAACCTTCCCCACCTTGAGCGGCAGAACGTTGCTTGCTTCGTGGATCCAAGTGAATAAGTTGTGAGGTCAAGTCAAGTGTCGCCGTAGTCCTGAGCGCCCTGAGCAGAGACGAATACTCTGAGAGTTCAGAATGGATACCCTTTGCGACGCGCTTGCGTTTGCCCATCTGCGGTCTCTTGCTCGGCGACGGTGAGGACGAAGGCAACAGCGGCGACTCGGACGAGATACTACTAGTACTACTAATAGTACTATTGCATGGACCAGCGCGCGTCTGATGGCGGGAGCGGACCGAAGCCTGGGAGTGTCGGGTAACCAAACGAGGGAACTGCTGACATAATCAGAACTGTACAGTACCAGATCAGCCCCCCTTTTATGCCCCGCCAGCCGCTGCGTTTATACTTTCGTCTATTTCTCTCTGCCACACGACATGTGCGTATGACAGCTCGCGATCCCAGTTGTACATTGGCAATGGCACTGATATCCGGTATCACTCTTACAGAGTCATCATGAGAGAGAAGTGGAAAAAGAAGAGATCCCGCAGACTCCGGAGGAAACGCCGAAAAATGAGGGCCCGCTCTAGTGCGTATTTGCTTTTTCAAAAAACATCCCGGCGTTGACCAATCTCGTTCCGCAGAGTAAAATGTTCAACGCAACTGCTAGGTTGCACGGGCCGGCACCACAAAAAGACTAGTAGGCGAGAGTCCACTGACACTCTCATTCCTCCGACTCTCTGTTTCGCTATTTCTTCGAGTCAGCATCCCGCTTCGTTGCTCGTTGCGCTCTGGGTTCTGGGAGCGCTACACCTGTTGCCGACCCCGTCAATCTTGTTGGAGTAGTCTGTTGAACGTTCGATTCAGACGATGTATTTCTGTTTTGCAAGCAATGAATCGACGTGATTTTGCATGTACATTCTACTCGTGTGATCAGTTGTGTGGGCTGAAAAACATCCGAAAGATGGGAGATATTATCGCCGTCTCAATGCGCACGGCGAGTAGACGGTGTTGTTGGTTGCGACGTTAGTGAACGACTTCAAGTTGATTTGCAACCGTGGAGCTCTCGAGTCTCAACCCTTTTATTCGTTCTATCACTCTACGATTTCCAACCTAAGTAATCTCGGTCAACCTTCGTCCTACTATACATCCGTTCACACGGGGGGGTATGGTTGGACGTACAACTTCTACTCTAAGTCATCCAACCTCCTGAGGTGCTCGCGACTCGGAGGAGCCTGTGGTCTAATGAACGGGTTCATCGAGCCACCTCACTCAGGAGGGTTCTCTTGCGGGCGGCGGAAAGTACTAGAATCGGATTCCACGTCAACTCGGGCCGTAGACATCACAAACAACATAGACACATACCGTCTTCTGTGTCATTACGAGATCGACAAAACGGGACCATCATCGGACTCCTCCCGAGAGGGTTCTCTTGGGGGCGTCGGAAAGCGCTGAAATTGGAGGTCAGCGATCAAGTAATAGCAGAATCAGGCGAGTACAGCATACCGTGCTGACAGTCCTTCGTCTTCTCTGGCGAGGAGCTCACCTGTGTACTCTCGAGGAGTCTGAGGCCTGAATAATGGGCTCATGGGAGCACGCCCACGAGGGTTCTCCTGTGGACCCCGGAAGACACTAATCCTGAGATGAGCGGTCTAGAGGCTGGTGACAAACGCGTGAAGCATACCGCGTCAATAGCTCGTTCTCTTCCCTGGCTAGGGGCTCTTCTGAATATTCACGAGGTCCGACGAACGACATAGGGCCATGTCTCCGAGGAGGGGTCTCTTGTGGACGACGGAAGGCACTATGGTTAGCGTCAGAGACCCGGTAAACTTTAACAGTGATAACAGGTAGGAAGATGTACCGTGCTAGTGGCAGCTCGTCGCCGCGCCCTTCGAGGATAAATAAGGGCATTGGCATGGCCATGGTCGACGCGACAAGGGCAAAAAGGACAGCAGCAAAAGAGTACGTCATGTTTTATAATGATATGGATGGAAGGAGTCTTGGGATATAGTTTTGTCGTTAGGAAAGTCACCGTGAGTGCAGTGATGCAGTGATTGAAATTTGAACATTGTGAATCGTTGAATCAGAATCTTGATGCAAGTATCGAGTTCACTGATAACGGATTAAAAATCTTTCGACTGGACACCAAATGACAGCGAAATGAATCAGATCACAAAATACGTGCAGAGACGAACGAACTCACCGATAGAAGTATTAGTAGGCGCTTGTGGGCGTCGAGCACGTGACCGTATGTTGTGACAGAATAACAATTGTCACAACGTCACCGAGCGTTTGCACGACGCGTCGAGATTCGAAAGTCGCGTTCAACCGATCCACTCAAATTGGAAACACAGTATCATCTTTCGACATTGTTGTGCTGTTTGTCTTCCACACTCTTTCACTTACTCTGCAACTTGTTACTGACACAAAAGCTTCTCAAAGACATCTGGCAATGGCACCCAATACCCCGAGATCCACTGGCAAAATCATCATCAAACCCCTCATGTCGCGGCACACTTCCGGGGTCGCTGGGAGCAGCTCTGGTACGACAAGTCGCGGAGCGCGAGGACGCGGACGGGGGAAAGGCCGAGCCCGGGGCAAAATGCCTGCTCTGACGCTACACGACCCCTCCGAGGACGACGATGAGGGCAGTGAAGACGAGACGAGACCAGCGGACCTAGACACCGAAGCAGAAGAGGCCGACGACCTGGGTCTGACGAGGGACGCGAGCTCGAGTGCGCTGCCTTCTGTCTCGCAGACTCCTGCTGCGGATAACGACGACCTCGACCCTGAGGACGGGAACGACAATGAGAACACGGATATTGACGTGGACGAACCGGAAGGAATGGAGAATGCTGGAACGCCGTCGATTATAGATGACGACCCTAATGACGCTAATGCGATGGAGATCATGACATCCCGACGCGGACGTGGACGTGGGAGGGGGAGGGGACGCGGAAGAGGGACTGGGACGCCTAGAGGAACAAGAGGTCGTGGGCGGGGCCGAGGGAGAGGCCGAGGACGAGGAAGGGGCTCGTTCACCATTACATTGCCTGGGAGAGGAGAGGATGGGGATGAAAATGAGGAAGGTGTGCTCAATGAAGATGGAAGCGTGGAGCCACTGGGTGGGGGAAAGCCGTTCAAGTTGATCAACGGCCAGGCCTATGTGATTGAAGGAGATGAGTATGTCACTGAGGACGACCCCAAGGGGGACACCAAGATTGATGCGAATGGAGTGTTGCTCGGAGGTACGTGTCTTTTATCTCACTGAATGCATCTCAACTCTCGCTCGTCAGGTCGTAGATTCAAGGCTTCCACTTTCACCTTACCCAACCGCCACCCCTCTCGTCAATACATGCTCGCCATAGATGCAGCACGTACATCCGGCTTCCGAGACTCCCTGTACTACTTCCGACGCAACCTGCTCGCCCTCAAGTTGAACGCTACACAAACGGAGAAAGACCGCCTCATCGAGGAAGGGAAACTTGGCTCACACCTCAGAACGCGTAGCGTGACACTCGTCACCGCACGCAGTGCATACAAGATGCACGGCGCGAAGATGATACTCGGTACGTCCACCACTACCTGCATTCATTGCTACGCGTAAGAGCAACATATAGCTTACACACATCCAATTCATAGACGGCAGATGGATCACAGACGACTACTACGAAGAAAAAGTCCTTCCGACCCTCGCCGAGAAAAACGCAAAGCCCGGAGACCTCGTCGGCGAACTCCCCGACCCCTCCGGCGCGACTGGCAGCGCATCCAACCTCGCTGCAGTAGCATCCAACCTGAACGCAGGTGCGGACCCACGGTCGGGGTCGCTGGGTATGTACCGCGCCGGAGGACCTACGACGATCTTCGGAGGCTCGGGGTGGGGACCGTACAGCGATGGACCACTCAATGCTGTGCGGAAGAGCTACCTGAACCGCGAGGGGATAAACGAAGAGAACTGGATGTGGGTCGCGGCCAAGCGGACGGCGGACCAGGGCGAGGACTGGGCGAAGGTGAGGAGGGAGAACTTGAAGGTTCTTGGCGGGATCTTGGGGGAGACGGCGAAGATGGGCGCGGAGAAGAGGGAGGCGGATGTGACGGTGGATATGGACGTCGATGGACAGGACGGTGCACACGAGACGAGTACAGACGCACATACGAGGAAGAAACGGAAGGTCGCGAAGGCGAAACCATCGTTCGACGATGGACCGTTGCCTCTAGGTGTATACGATCCGCAGACTGGAATTGTTTTGTGTAAGTTCGTTCATGCCTACGCTTGCAACTCTTCCTTATCTCGTGATTCGCTTCGCATAGACCGACAAGATACCCAACCAACCAATGCACGCTGGGAGGTGGTTCCTGATCCTGAACGCAAAAAGACCGTCCTAGGCGGAACGAAGGTGGGCAGCGGTGCTTGGGGGCTGGCGTGGGTCGACACAATCATGGAAGTGCCACCACCACCGGTTCAGTAATGTGGTGGTTCTGGTGTCATTGTTCTGCACGGTACCCTGGTGAAGGTGGGTGCTGTGATCATGATTGAGAGGGGGTGAATGTGTGTACTGTATGAAGGCTCTAGGATATGTAATGTGTGTAATGCGTGTAATGCTACTTTAAATCCCTAATTTTGATATGCTGTGTTCCAGGAGTCTGCATGGGAAGCTATGAAGAAGGTTCCGCAAGTTCTCTCTGAGCCTCTGCCTCCAGTCGTTCCCTTAACCGCACAGCCAATCCATCTGTGAGCTTCAGAATTCCGTCGGACGTGCACAATCGATACGAAGGCATGGGCTGGTAGGTTTCTGCAAGAATCTACAGCTTCGTTAGACGGAGCAAGGACAGCGAAAGCACCGTAGAGACGCACCTTCCCCTCTTCGACTCTTACGGAAGCAATGATATCATCGGGATCCCCAATGCGTCCCAACGCCGGAATATTTCGTTCGTCTGAAGATACATGTCCAGGAATGAGTAGGAACCGCCAGTTACGAAACCCGAGGATACTCACCATTGATATGCATCCACCCTTGCTGCGTCTGCGTCGCTCCGTTCCGCTGCACGTCATCCACATCGTCCGTCAACGCGCTCTGCACGGCTTCGTGCAGCAGGGTCCTGAACGCAGCTATATCACATAAGAAATAACCATGAGATATGCACTGTACGCGTGAGAAGTTGGAGAGCAGTCAAACATAGACGACGTACAGTTCTCTTTGAAATCATTCAACCCCGCTCCGTCCTCTCCCCCACTCGCACCCGCAGGCAACCACCCCAACACCGTCCTCGACCGAATGAACGCCGGCGCATGAGGCAAGAAAGACAGCGCATACACCGGCGTGGAGGACGGAGGTGGGTGGAACAGGTGGTAGAATAGGTCAGGCCTGTCTGGGTCCGGGAAGGATTCTGTACTCCGTGCAGAGGAGTCAGAGGGGTATGCGGTTTGGGAATAGCGAGAGGCGATTGAGGAGGGTATCCGGAAACGCGTGTGGTGAGGGTACGTCCTATGAGCAGTCGCAGTCTGTGTGGGCCTAGTACATAGAGCTCGGGCAGTGTGTAGTCGACTTGTTGTCCGAGGGATAGAAGACGGTGGTCGACATTTCGCGACACTTTTCAATGGTATCTTGAATGAAAAGTTCATTGTGGATGTGTGGACCAGTTCTTGGAATGCGAAGTAGCGATAGAAAGGCAGCTTTGAATTCGAGCCGTATGACGTGCAGGTCAGGATTTGTGGGCGCCACGGTCGACAATTGTTATGGGCGTCTCGAACTCATGCCCTGTGCACTCTCCCTCGTTGGTTCAACAAGCAACATAAGTCATCATTAATCATTAGCGTAAGGACATCAAAATGTGACAAGCAGAACCTGGGTATCAGGTGGGTGGTCTATAAGTAAAAAAAATGCAAAGGGTAACAAGTAGATAATACACTAGATCGTAAAACCAGCACGAGAGAAGAGTAAAATTCCGGTATATGAAGCAATGAAAAGTCGAGAACTGAGACGAGGGAATGAGAGAATGAAAGCAATGCAAGACAACATAAGTTAACCAAGGCGTGAGCTGCGGGGTGACCGAGGACCGAAAAGGCCGGGAGACTCTGTTGGTGGGTGTAGCAATTCAGCTGATTGCTGGAGGACAGGTTCAATGGGCTGAGATGAAGGTGATGGCACGTAGGCGGGATCAGCTATACATTACAAAGTCAGATAGGTTAACACATAAGATAAGACCGAACAACGCACGTCTCCATGGTGTGAACGAATGTCGCTGCTCGTATGCGACGGGCGGCATGGGCGGCATTGGTCCCATGGACATCGTAGGCGCAATTGACGGAGCGGGAGCTTGCGCGGCTGCGGCTGCACCTCTGCTTCGGCGTGACTTGCGTTGTTGGACGTTACGCCAAGCTGGTCGAGCTGTGATAGGTTCTTCCGCGGTCTCCGGCTCCACAGGAAGCTCAGGCTCAGCAGGAGCAGCAGGAGCACAACCCGGTGGAACCCTGAACATAACATCCACTTAGAGGCATGCAGCAACATTCAGAGACGATGAGACTCACCATCCGTCCGGTCGTCCATCGAGACCAAGCTTTGACTTCTCAATGTAGATGTGACCAATCTCACTTTGAGAAATATGTTATTCGCAGTCAATACTGGGATGAAATTGAGACTTACGCTTGCATACCGCGGAGTTGCGAGTGGACTCTGCCAGTCTCTCGCAAGAGCGTGCTTACTTCAATAGCTAGCTGTTTACTGAAATCGTCGAGGTACTGTTGCAATGGCAGGGGTTAAGTTAGGGTTCCAACGACGGACACAGATGACGTACTCTCTGAATGTTATATGGGACTTGCTCTCGGGCTGTCGCTCTGACTGCTTCCATGGTGATGTCTTGCTGAGCAGAAAGCTCGAGACGGATATCTAAGACAAAACGCTTAGAGAAAGTACTATGAAAGTAGAGGAAGCACTCACCATCCATCAGTTGTCGCATATTCTGTTGTACATCGCCCCGGAAGACGGAAAGCTCCTCTGCAAAACGGCGCACCTCTGCACAAACGATCAGCAAAAGAGGACCATAACATGGTATGTTCTCTTACCATCGCGCAACGCTTGCTGTTCTTGCGTCTGTCGCTCCTTCTCCTCCTCCTTGTCTTCTCGCATCTCTGCCATGAGCTCCATCATCCTGTTCATCTTGTCCTCCTGAGCCGTCATCCGTGCCATCTTCTCTTGCCATCTCTGATCTTGCTCCTGCCTCTTCTGTATCGTATCGTCCCTCTGCTCGCTCACTATATCCGTCACTTGAGACAGCTGCTGTTCGAACCGCTCCGCCCTCTCGTTGTCTTGCGCCCTCTCGAGTTCATGTCGCTGGTTTTCTTCCGAGATCCTCATCGCCTTCTCGTTCTCGCACTCGGTACGCGCAGCCGCGAGCTCTTCCTCCAGTTGCCGGATCCGCGCGTCCTGCTCCTCCTTCAAGTTCCTCCTCTCCTCGGCAAGCTCCGCCATCACTCTCTCACGATCTACACGATCCGCCTCGCGCTCTCTGGCCATTTCCTCGCGCTCCAGTCTGACCGTTTCCCTGATAGTGTCGGCGAACTGCACCGCAGCATCCGAAGCAGCGGATGTGACTTGATCTCTGAACGAACGCCTTTCATCCTCGTCAGGGAAACTGTGTACGGAGGGGGTACGCGTTGTAGGACCAGCAGGGCCAGCAGGTCCGGCGGGAGGTTCCTCTCCTTCGACTACTGTACCCTCTCCTTCAGCGCCCTCTCCTTCAGCAGGGCGTTGTGGTGGCGCAGGCAGGAATGGTATCGCAGCCAGACGTTCCTCCAAAAGACGGATGATCTCTCCACGGGTTTGAGCAGATTCCTGATCGCGTCGCTGTTCGTTATTCGCAAACAACCGCTCTCGCTCATCCTCGTGGTCGCGGAACGTCGTGTCGCGTCGGTCTTCAGCCTCCACAGCCGCATCGTTCAGCTCCGCAAGGCGGCCCTGAAGTTCGTCGAAACGATCAGCACGCTCTCGCTCCGCGTCAGCATAACCAAGATCGCCAGGGTATATCGACGGCGCGTGAGAGGGAGGCAAAACAACTGGCAAGGGGGGTGATGGAGCCACTCGAACTGTCGGGGAGTAAACATCCGGAGGGGGACCTGCAGGCTGTGGAGGGCCGGCGAGCTCGACACGAGGAATCGGTTCGGGCATGCGCATAGGCGGCTCAGCTGTAGGCATGGGAATTGGCTCGGCTACACGCGTAGGTGTCTCATATCCTTGGACGGTGGGCGAGACACTGGGTGCGATGGTCGGGACATACGGTATGACTGGCGTATCAGGGTGTTGACTGAGTATCTGCTCCCTCAGATCGCTTCGCGGCGTCCTGGGACGCGCTGGAACGCGTGAAGGTACTTGGGAGGGAACGTATGAGGGCTGCCGTGGAGGAATCACTATAAAGTCGTCAGTAAAACACGCTCATCGATATGTATGTCAGATGTCTTACCTCCAGGATGGTCATCCCGGCTGAAGACATCCTCGTATTCATCTAGATTGGCCCCCGGACTTGGTGGTAACTCGCCGGGTTCTGACGTTGTCTTATCAGTATCTACGCGAGTCAGTTGAATGGAATGCATACCAGTTGCAGGTGTTGGCTCTTCATAAATGCTATGAGGTCGACGAGATACTACAAACATATCAGCACGCGATTACATAAATACAACGATATCTGAGTTACCTTCACTGGGCCTCCGCATCCGTTCATCCCGCTCGTCACGACGACCGCGGCGAGAGGCATCAGAACGAACATACGCCACACCTTCAGCACGAGGGTCGTGACCGATGGGGACAATAGTGGGTGGTCGTTCACGACGTGAGCCAGGGGAATCAGAACGTATGACAATCCGAGATCGACGAGATGGCGATCTAACTAACACAGCCGGAGAGCCCTGACGGACGATAGGAGGGGACGCACTGCGCGGCCGGGATACGTGACTGCGAGTTTGGCGTATAGGTGACCGGGAAGCATCAGACAAAGATTGAGAACGACTGATAGGATGTCGCCGAGTGGAAGGTACTCGAACACGGATAGGCTCTGAAGGTTGAATCAGCGTGGGTGAGCGAGACTCGTAGCCAGCAGCGTCGCCTTCTTCTATGACTGGTCTCCGGGATCGGCCACCTGATGGTTGCAGTCTTATTGGAGCACGCCGCGGGCTACGAGATCTACTTGGTGCAACCACGATAGGTATTGGAGACCGTGAGCGTTCGAGTCTCTGAGTACCCGCTCTGCGTGAACCGCGATATGAGCGAGGGGAACTCGAACGATGCGTGCGTGGTATCGATGCCTCCAAGACTATGGGAGACTGTGACCTCGACCGCCGGCCCTGCGTGTATGTTCGACGTGACGGCACATATCTAGGTGATCTACGAGGAGAATGTCCCTGGTCTCGCTCACGAGAGTAGGAACGACGACGAGGAGAATGACCTTGATCTCCTTCGCGAGAATAGGGACGACGGGGAGAACGACGAGGAGAACGACGGGGAGAACGACGGGGAGAGCGACGGGGAGAGCGACGGGGAGAACGGCCCTGGTCTCCTTCGCGAGAGTAGCCGCGACGAGGAGAGCGACGGGGAGAATAGTCACGACTGTGCGGGCGTCGACCGGGGGAGCGTTCTTGACGATGCAGTCTTCGTGGACTGCCGCCGCGTTCAGAATATCCGGGTGAACGACGACGACGATATCCGCCTCGTGGGGACCGGTCGCGTTCCCGAGAATAGTACCTCCCAGAAGGTGAGTACCCCCTACCACGATAGCCGTGTCGTCCAGGGCTATAATACCGGCGGTCTCGATACGGTGAACGACTACGACTACGGCTGCGTCGCGTTGTCACTACCACAGGGGTTGGCGAACCATGACGTGATCTATCTCCGCCTCCCGGCGCAATGATGACTGGTGCGGTAGGTGCGGTAGGTGCGAAAGCAATAGGTGATCGTCGACCCCGACTGCTATCATGAGTGAGATGTACACCAATAGGAGATTGAGACCGTCGCCTGCGACCAGTATCTCCTTCAGAGTAGGTCGTCGGATGTCGTTCAGGTCCACCGCTACCTGTGTGTATCACCACTGGTGCCCTGGATCTAGAGTCTGATCTCGACCGCGTTCGGTGGCGTGACCGGGGTGAGCGCGACCGCGACCGACTACGAGTTGTGAGGACGATAGGCGGGGCAGCGGATCCAGGAGGCATCGTCATAGGGTATTGACCCTGTCCTGGCATAGGCATAGTCTGAGCGGGTACAATAATGGGAGCTTGCTGGCCTGCATAACCCTGAGTGGGTGGTTGCTGGATGATGATAGGTTGTTGCGGTGAACCAGATCGAGACCGTGAATGATATCGGCGGGAACGCGGAGAGCGAGAACGAGAGCGACCGCGAGAAGGTACGTGAGACGGTACGTGAGACGGTATATGAGATGGTGCTATCACGATTTGGTCCCGCCCAGGCGACCTCGACCTCGACCTTGACTCAGAGTGACGGCGACGGCGACGACTTCTCCTAGAAGGGGACCGAGATCCAGAACCGGAACGCGAGGCACCAGGCATAACGATAGTCACGGGGGCAGCTGGAGGCGGCTGCATCTCTGACCGCACGTACCCAGGATCCTGTCGATAAACATCTGGAACACCCCCGGATTGAGGTGCTTGTATGATGATTGGTGGATGAGGGGCTTGAACACTTGGTCCAGCTTCCATACCCTGTTGACCGGGACCTGTGACGATGACCTGAGGAGGAGGTATAACGGTTGGGCGGGGAGAACCTTCATGACGGACAGAACCTTCAGGGCGGTCCATGTGGATGTGGATAGACGGTTGCGGTGAGTGGCGACGGCGGCCACTATCACTTCGAATCATTGCCGGTTGGTCCCCATACGTCCGATCGGAGCGTGGCGAGGACGGTCTGCTACCGGTCCCCTCAATTCGCGAACCGGGCAGCGGGACAAGAGTTGGGTCATGGGTGTGTCTATGCGAAGGGGGAAGGACGGGTAGACGTCCTTCATCTGAGTACGTACCAGACCGTGATCTGGGAGAGGAGTGCGGCGACGAGGACGGCGTTGATGGGACATAGTTGGACTCATCGGCTGGCCGAACAGGTCTACGTGGCTCGAGGGGTCTTCGTACGTACTCTTCTCGTGTCATCTCAGGCATCGGCATCGGGACCACTGGTGTGCCATAATACTGAGGTTGTGGAGGATAAGGAGCTGTATTTTCCCCAGGTATGACTGGAATGAAGGGCGATCGACGTCCGCGGTCCATCGCAGGGTCTTGATATGAATGGCCAGTTTCAACAAAACCCTCTGGAAGTCCGTGTTGGGGCTGGACCTGCGGCTGAGGCATGGTCATTGGTGGAGGTGGTGCCCCGTACCCACCGACGCCAGGAGTTATGATAGTGGGCGGTGGAGGCACGACCTGCGCTCCCACTGGTCCGGGTCCTAGGCACAATTGTGAACAAAGTAAACGACATCAACCGCACCTTGCACATACCTTCTGGTCTTGGTTCGAGAAGTGTGCCAACTAGATTGTTGAGTTCACGTATGCGTTCCGTCACACTACGCATCTCGTTCTGTCTATCACGAACATCACGCTCTAGCCATTCATTCAGACCTCTGAGGTATCTCATCATTTCGCGTTGCTGGTCAATAGTGGCCACATGAGCATGTCGATTCTCCTGCAACGAATTGTTTGTCATCAGGAACATAGCCAAAGACTTGCAAAGCCACTCACCCGAAGCAACGTCAGAATATCATCAAACGTCGGCACTTCCAAGATCGTCTGGGAAAAGTTCAGTACGATTGCAGACTATTCGCGACAGTAGGGAACACTTACGGGAGGCGGAGGCACGGGAGGTGCTGCAGCAGGCGCTGTGGCGGCATCGTACATCATTGGTGGAGGCGGCACCACAGGAGCAGCTTGTCCCGCAGGTGCATCGGCCTGAACTCAGAATGAACAAACAAAGAAAATTCAAGAACAAAACCATACGTACAACAACAGTAGGTTCTTGAGGCCTCGGTGCAGTATACCAACGTTCCGATCCTGCTCTCGCATCCCGACCACCAAGTTCGGAAGGAGCGGGAGGGGCGGTTGAAGGTCTCTCACGAGGCTAGAAAGAGATATAATGAGTGAGCATCATCGCCTCAGATGACACAAGAGGAGACATACCCCACGCGTTGGTGTCGTCGTGGACCCGCCATCTGGTTGATCAGGACGTCTCTGTCCACGTCTTGCCTCGCGTCTCGCCTGGACTTCACGCAGGAAATCAATGTCGCCATTGTCAGGAATAGTAGATACAGGCCTACCAGGCGTGACGGGTCGGTCAGCACGGAAAGGAATCACAGGAGGAAATGCTTCGCCGTCGTCAGCAGGCGGATGAGGAGCAGCACGCCTAGGCGGTCGAGCAGTACGAGGAACTGGTCCACGAGGACCGTCGGTGAACCTAACAGGCTGAAAGAGAGGCACACTCGCAGCGCGAGGCGGTAAGTCCGTCTCGAACGTCGGGCTCGGGCTGCGTTGGCGACCTACTGTAGGACCAGGTCTGTATACCAGAGGCACCAACTCAGGCGGCGGCTGGATGGGAGCCTGAGCCGGTAGTGGGCCAGGAGCAAGGATCTGCGCGATTTGCTCGTCGAAAGATGGACCCGCTCGTATGGGCATAGGCATATGCAAAGGAGCGATCTCCTGTCGAGCACGATCAGCTTCTTCACGGAAACGCTGAAACCGTTCGAGGTACGACGATGTCTGAGAGCTGACGTCGGAAGCTGTTTCGCGGGCCTCGCTACGAGGTGCTGGCATCGATACTGGCGGTGGGGCAGCAGGCTGCGGTGTCATCTCAGCCATACTCAAGAGTCGTTGGACCATGTCCTCCAGCCTTCGCACCCGCTCACGAGTCTCAACGTCATCATGTGCCCGTCTGTTCAAGATCTCTCCCAAGATATGGTGAGTGGACCGTTGCCCATCCAAAAGGCCATCGTGTTGCTGTCGAAGTCCGTCCAAAAGGTCACGAAGATTCGCGAGGGTGACTGGAGGAATGGGCCTCGCCGTTCCGCTTGACACAGAGGACAAACTTGGCGATACGGAGAGATCTCTCCTGACCTGAGCTGGCGAGGGTGACCGGCTGACCGACAAACCACTGCTAGCGTCGCTGACTGATAGACTGGGCCCAGCACGAGCCTGAGGTCGCGCAGATTCGGCGACGGATGATACGGAAGTTGGTGAAGACACCGAAGAAGACGAGGGAGACGACTCTGAGGGCCAAGTGGGCGATGCAGGGTGCATAGGAGGTGGATATGACTCCGATTCCAATAGACTCATGTCGTCCGAGTGATGCGACGAGAGGAACGACATCGTCTCACTGATAGACTCCGGTGAACTCAACCGTCTTCTCATCGGAGGAGGTGTCAAAGGGATCGCCATACGGTGAGCTTCCGCCTCCGCTGGACGAAGACGAGGCACTGGACTGGGCGCGACCCGAGGACCTTGGGGACGCACGGAACTCAGATCGCTGCTTAGGCTAGACGACTGTTTCTCAGGAACAGGAGGAGGTATATCCTCCATATCCATATCCATATCCTCTTGTTCTGCCACGGGACTACCTTGTTCTGCCACGGGACTACCTTGTTCTGCCACGGGACTACCTTGTCGACGAAGGTGGTCAGAAATATCCATCAGCTCGTCCCGGATGTCGCGAATGTTGTTCATAATATCTCTGTCAACGTCACTTCGGTTGCCATTGATGTCGTAGAGGTACTGCAGAATCCGATTAACGTCGTGCGTTAGGATGTGACTGGGAGTCGCTGCATGGATAGGCTCTCTCTCAGAAGCCACAGTATCCAGCAGAGAGTGAATAGATGGCTCGGTGCCTTCTGGAGTTGTGACACTCAAGCTCATAGGCACAGACGGTGTCGACATCGAAGGTAAGGGCGAGGGCGGAAGAGGAATACCACGAGGAGAAATCTAAACCAAAGGCGATCAGAAACTTGTGAATGAATACATGAAACAGACTTACAGCTCGTTCGGTTGGCTCGCGTTCAATAGAAAGCAACGATGGCTCCGTAGATATGTCATCCAAATCCGGAGGTGGCACCTCAAACAGAGACCTGGGGTAGAATATCGAGGAGCTCATCGACATCGAAGACGCAGTAGACACTGACGACGGCGTCCTCGTCAACGAAGTGGCAGACTTCGACGACGACGCTGGCGTAGGCGAGGGTCCGCTTGGCAGCGGTGACACAGTGGAAGGCGTCGGCGTAAGCGATGAAGAGCGAGTGGATACCAGGGGCACAGAAGGCGTTATCGAACTTTCCTCCGTGATCGGTGTCAGCAAAGACGACTCCTCCGACGTGAAGACCGATGCACTGGGTCTCAAGAACGACGTCTCGAACGAGTTGTCCAAACCCTCCGGCAAAGCCATAGACTGGACAGATGGTGATGCACGTAACAACGACGACTCGTACGACTCATCCGTCTCCGCGGCCCACGCAGACTCAGGAATAGAGAGACTGACCACACTCGGCTGTGGACCCAGAGTGGAAGGGTCAGACGGCGTCAGCTCCGAAGAACTGGTAGGTGTGACCGACGTTTCGGTGGGCGTGGAGACAGATGAGAGCGAAAGCCGGATGTCCGGCGGCGGCGGTCCAATCTCAGAGGGGGTAGGCAAAGAGATAGACTCTGATACGCTAACACTGGGTGGCGAGAGCATGGGTGGGGACGGAGGAGCAGGCCAGTCAGGTTCAGTCAGGCCGCTGATCTCACTGGGCTCATAGCTTGACTCGGGGAGGGGAATCTCCTCGGGACGAAGGTCACGATAACCCAATGACGATTCCTCTTCGCCGATGGTCGATGGAATAGTAGGAATGGGCGACGGGATCCGAATGCTGACATCCTCTTCCGATGCCGCAGGCTCATCCTTCTGACACTGGCACTGGGCAGTATGGAACTCGCTAGAGACATCTGTCGAACAGATGTCGCAAGTGACATACTCGCTGGTCGGTTCGGTGACACAAGGGTCCGCAGTCTCAAACTCGGTGAACGAATGCTCCGTCTCGTACTTCTCCGCCGTCTCGTACTCAGTCGAGCACACCTCCGCCGTCTCGTAGTCTAAAAGGGAGGGAATGTGAGGCAGGGACATGTACGACGTCGCAGGGCTCTTCGCCGTCGCATACTCCGAACTGACGGAAGACCGCTGAGCCTCTACTTCCTCCTCGTCCGCGAGCTGACTGGGAGTCCGAGAGGTCGAATATGACCGCGTGGGCGTCTGGCTCCGCGAAGTCGTGAGCGTGTAGTCGTAGCTTTCCAGCGTGCTCATCTCCGAGGTAAAGCGTCCAGGAGTGGTGGACCGTGATGCAGAGTACGTGTACGAGTTCGAATTTGAGTTCTCCTTGTCTGTTTCCTCACTGTGCGTGTAGTCGGACGTCGAATACGATCTTGAGCTCGCCCGTGATCGTCTCCGGAATCCTCCTGATCTGGATAGCGTACTAGAGCTGTAAGGTGTTTGGGTGTCGGAGCGTGAGTCATGCGAATCTCCCAGCATGGAGGCTGAATCTGTGCCCCGATAGGACAACGTGGAGGGGACAATCTGCGTCGCAGAGGTCGAGGTCAAGTCCAAGTCCGTGGAGAGACCAGCAGTCTTCGAGGAGAACGTGCCCTCCGCAGTGCTGGTCAGATTGTGCGTGAACGACGACGAAGAATAGAAGCTCGAGGTCTGGGTTCTGGTGCCGGAACCTGAAGGAGCAGAGAAGAACGCCTCGTCTGACAGATACGAGGACGTCTCGGACGACGACGGTCGCACTCTTGAACGAGGTCTGCTGGGCGGTGGCGTAATGCGAACATCTCTGCCGAGACGAGGACCGCTGGAGATTGTAACTGGCGAGCCATCCGTGGCTAGTCCGACCAATCCCATACCGAATCCAAGGCCAGGCTGGGCCTCACGCCGACGACGCAGCGCAGAGTCGAATGCGGCATCCAAATCAGTCAAGGAGGTCGTACGACGGAGAGAGCTGCTACGGCTGGGACCAATGACTCGAGGATCTCCAGGGTAGATATACGACTGCCCGGACACGACGCTGTCGTCAATGGTACGCGTATGATGGCCTGAAACCAGCGAACGACGACGGGAAACGGTACTTGAGCCTGACAAGGAATGCAGGTCGGACATATCGGGAATGCTGTCGAAAGGGGGCTTATACATGGTGGACGCAGATCCAGAGCCTGACCCAGAATGAGATGAGGCAGAGCTCGTGAACGAGTTGATTGTGCGTATCGACCCAGTGGGAGAGCGCGTTCCCGAAGGGTCTACAGCAGTCACTGAGCGGTTCAGGGCCTCCCTATACAAAGATCAATCATAGCTATAGCTGGAGTAGATGCAAAATAACTCACCAGATCGCGTTGACCCATCGTACTCTCTCTCTCGGTGACTCTGCTCCCAAGCGCTCCACACCGTCGGCGTACATCAGATGGAAAGGGGACAAGATCTGTGCAAGGTCGGGTTCTCCTTCCTGTGTGACCCGACTCTGTTCCTTTGCAGCAAGCGTACCCACATCGTCACTCGCCTCTCGGTGCGTAGGCGACGGCGCACTTCGCACTTCCGTGCAATTCAGCAAATCCAGCGTCACGATGCCCCGTCCGCCTCCTGGTGCGATCCAAGAGAGGAGAAGCATGTGGGGGTACAACAGAGCTTGGCAGCGCTGCCATCTGTACGGCTCCAGTGCATGGACGTTGAGATACCATAGCTCTCCAATCCTAAGGGGCTGTTGAGGTACGTGTCAGTAAGGGAGAAGGCAAGAACGCCGATCACGATCGAGGCAACCCAAATAGGCAACTCACCTCTTGGGTGGGTTCTGCGTTCGCAAACTGGCCTAACTCCGCCAAATCGAATGGAGGAGGGTACAGTCCGCTCGAACTCTGCGTCCCGCTTCTCGGCGAACGAGGACCATTGGGTCCGGCTGATACGTCCGACCCACTCGCGCGTCTGCCACCTCCCATTGCTCGGTCTCTCAGCCTGATGCTTCCTCTCTCCGCCCGTCGTCTCACACTGAACAACCCTTCACCGCTACCGCCTGCCTGAGGGGGAGAAGTCGACGTTGAGAGTGCCGACCGCGTCGACTTGTTGAGTGACGGCGTGCGCTCCTTCCATGCCGCCACGATATTGCGAACTGAAGTGAGAGGAGAACGCGGAGAAGTCTGAGGGCGGCGCAATGACGAAGCGGTAGGAGTTCCTGTGACGGTCCCCGACATGGTGGTGAAAGTATTCGTGAACGTGTTCGAATTCGTGACTGTGTCCGTGTAGGTGCCCGTACCAGTGGTGCTGCGCGTGTACGAGCTGGGAGGGATCCTAAAGTCTCCGGACATCGAAGTGCCTGCGTAAGGAGGCGGTGACATCAAGCTAGAGCCACCCACGGAAGAACCGGACCTGCTCTTCGTAGGAGACGAAGGTCGGGAGCTGTACCCGCTCCCATAGCCCGTCGTAGTGCCTGTAGTGGTGCCGTACCCCGTTGCGCTGCTATAGCCGTATCCGGTGGTTGTCGCGGTGAAGCTGAGAGTGGGCATGGATTGGCTGGTCGTGGCATATGGACTAGGCGATCTTGGGCCGGAGGGTGCTGAAGCCGTCCTCGTATGGCCTTGAAGATACCCGGGCGACGCATTCTGTTCAAAAGATGCGACCAATTGACCTACACGCCCAGGCGCAGGGGTCGCATCTCGTCGTGAGGTAGCCTCACGAGCGTCCGGGTCCGTGGATGATCTTACATGAGCAATGGGAGTGGTGATGTCGGCCAGGGTTGCTGATCGCCTGTGTTCGCCAGAGTTACTCGAGTACATGGTGATCGGTCTGCTACCACTCTGAGCGCCGGATTGGGCAAAAGAGACAGGCCGAGAAGAGACATTCTCCGTATGCTCCGAGATTGTGCTCAGGACCCTTCTGTCGCGATCGAGAAGCGTGCTTGAGGAAGAGTAGATATCTTGAGGCGTTTGCGAGAGGTACGAGTCGACTGGAGTTGTCGAAGACGTGTATGGAGAAGGTCCGCCTGACCAAGACGTAATGGCGTCGTCAAGCTCATCATCGATCAAGTTGAGGGAGGCTGCGACTTCGTTTTCCTCGTCGTACGAATCGTCGTCGTAGGTGTACGTGTACGATGTTCGTGACGGTGTAGGCGACACGTTGATTCTCCTCATTTGACGGCCGGACGAGACATCGTCGCTATCATATGAAGACGGTGTTGGTGTCACTGCGGGATGGTGAGTAGACAGACATGACAGCAGGAGAGCCGGACTCACAAGACCGGTTGGTGGACGAGAGGTATGAGGGCGACAATGGTGTTTGTGTAGCTGATAGTGTTGAGAAAGTAGCCGTCCCGAAGAGAGGGGATCGGGGCCCCGCTGTTGAGGGCTCCGTTGACGAGTAATCAGTCATTTCACCAGAGCATTATCCAGAAGAAAAAGTAGTGTTGGTATAGAGTACGGTCGTATCGCCGGATAGTACAAATTTTGAAGTGGGAGTGATCACAACTCACCACACCCGTTGATTCGGCGTTGAACATTCTTAATTTAGGGCAGGCATTCTCGCGTACGCGTCCTTACACGTGATCGTTCATCAACAAGATCTTCTTCCCCGATCGCGTCTTTGATTAGATGCAACTTGAAAGTCTACACTCACCAGCAGAACCAATCTCGGACTTCAATAGTATGAAAGAAACCCCTCTGATGCCACATTCCAGCTGGGAGGTACTTCATAACCCGGATAATGGCGACGAGTATTTATTCGACGACACCAAAATTCAAGTTCGACCGCCTCCTAAGTCTCTACACGAGAGGATCTTCCCACTGCGCACACTCGTGTCTTCTGGAATCCCATGCGCTCTATGGGGAGAGGATGCAGAGTCGTACACGGACGGTGGGTCACTTTTTCTTTTCGACATTCATATCCTTGTTCCCGACCATCTAGTCGACACCGCCACTGAGTCCAAGAGCAGTCCCCATCGTATCAACCCAATCCAGAAATTGGAGACGACTACGCTGAATCCCTGTCCGATAGGGCGACTGTGATCTTCCCTTTTCCGAGGGGCATCCGTCTCAAACATTCAGAAGTTTCCGACGACAAGCCGTATTGGCAGGTCTCTGACGGCCCCGACCCTCAACACATCCTTCTTCTGCCTCAGTCGTGTTACGGCTTAGATGTGATACCTCTCACCTGCTTTTGGTGTCCTCAACGCGGGTATCGTAGTCCCGAAATATCATACTTTTCTCGAGGGGCTGGTAGGTATGTGCCGCCTCTGACCGACATGTATCGGGCAACTCTGAAGCATGCAATGATGCTCGATGAGTTGATTGATGCACGGGTCAAGCCACCCCTGGAAGACGATGAGCTTAATCCCAACAGGTGGCGCGAGAAGAAGACTCGCTTGTCTCTGCCCATCGAGACAGACTCGGAGATCCTGGGAGAAGAGGGCGATCTGGGCGATTCTCCTCCCTTTTCCATGATTGGAAACCTGTGAATCACAAGATGATTCTCGAATATAAACGTCATGAAACGCTACGTGGTATCATTGTGCGTACTGTTCACAACCTTGAATGTAGTGATGTTTCACGCGACCGCGGCAAGCAGCCCGACCAAGGTCCCAAAACAACCACAACGAGTACTCATCCCAGTACTGATAGGTATGTTGGCGTACTCACAAGAACGCTTACACCGGCTGATTTTCAACCACAGACCTTTCGTACCACACGCCACCCTTAAGCTTCTCCAATTCTTGCGGCTCCGATTCCAGCACCGATGAAACCTCCGCAAATCTCTAAACTTGTTCCTGAAGTTTACCGTCCTCCGTCCAGTATATCAATACTTGCTCGAAGCTCGGCTAATTCTTCGCCGAAGACCGACTCATACAACGTCCAGAATCTTATATTAGTCAGGCTCATGTTCTTATCGAGCTGAAGGTTCACTGGGTTTCAATGTCCGTCCAACCGAGCCTGCAAGATCGTAGCATTGTGGCGAACACCGATCAATCTGACCGAGGAGATCGTCCAAAACGTTTCTTTGTTCTATACGACAACAGCGAGAAAGCCTATGATACACTGAAGAAAAGAGACGAGATGCAGGTAGAAGTGTATACACGGATTTCCTACCGACCATACCTAGTAGTCGCCTTATCAGCTTCCTTGACGCCACGATAGCAATGCAAGAGACGTACTTTTGCAACTCCCACTCTCGGTTGTCCAAAGGACAGACGTTCCTCGTCTTGAGCCACCTGGAGATGCAGTGGAAATGGAAAGCGTGCTAAATCACGAGGAACGTATCAATAATGACTGCGAGGATAGTTGGTCAGCAGCAGCAGACGCACATTGCAGATACCCCACGCAGCGTTGCACTCCTCGCTGGTGGCGGAGACCTGATTGGCCTGACAATCAATGCCTGCAGATCCCCATCAGCTAGTGGAGTCAGTAAAAGGGAAAGGTAACATACACAAGTCCATGATGTGGTTCCTGCAGATGGCGCAGTTGTCGACCACGATGTCTAAAATGCACGCGATCAGCTCAAGCATCCAAACGACTATAAAATTCCACGTACCCCATGCCCACAATGCTACAGCATTCCACTGTTATACCCGCACACAAAATGAGCAGAATAGACGACGACCTTATCAGCAACGGATTGCCCTGTACCCCACGGTCGACAGTGTACATACCTTCTTGACCTCGAAGCGCTTCTTCCCATCCTTCATCACTTCCTTGCCCTTGCCCTTAGACACAACGACTACTGTGGAAGGGGCGGGAGCGGGAGCAGGGGCGTCGTCGACATCCATATCAGCCATTGATGGGACGTAGTCTGGTTGAAAGGAGGAGGTGGTCGTGGTACAAGGATGAGTGCCACACTCGGATAGACGCGTAATGTCACATCTTTGACATGCCGGGTCATTCTGTGACTGATCACCGTGTCGGTGTCACGCTTCGCGTTTATGACTGCTCTTGACCCGACACCACCACAGTCACCCATACTGATCAGAGAACAGCTATTCCGGTTTATTTGCCGTATTGGCCCTTTGAACGTCGCAGTTCCAGCCTTTTCCGATCCAATTTGAATCACCATGGCCGACACAAACCGCAGTCTCATCGAAGAGTTCTATGCCTCCTTCAACGCGTCTCGAACTGGTCCGCTCAGGTTCTCTTCTCAGCGTTTTGAAGAACCCTGAACGACCGCCAAACATCTCGCAGACATCGCCTCTCGTTTGGAGGTGATCGGGACAGCCGTTTCCAAGTCCACGGAGATCCTGGACCAACTGGCAGTAGATGTCTCCAAATTGCGCAAGGAGCTCGCGGATGCCACCAGTTTCCTGCCGTCTTATGACCAGAGGCAGTATGAATTGGTGAGCGAGTATTCGAACGATCAGAACCGCATCAGTGACTCACATGTGTGTCGTAGCAAGTGAAGTCCTTCGAGCACTCGCTGGAACAACTCCGAGTGTCTGCGGCTCCGAAGCCGAAATTTGCCTTCAAACGGAAAGCAGCAACGCCTGCCACCAATCAAACAGTCTCAGATGCCAAGAAACCTGGTCCTGCGACTGCAGATCTCCCGTCAACCGCCTCTACGATCGCCAGTAACGCGCGTGCCCTTTCAAATCACACTGGGCAATACCTCACGTCTTCATCTCTCCCCGTGTCTTCTTCGACTGCAGGGTCGGAGCTGACGATCTCGGATATCGATCACTGTATCGTCGACCTCGTATCGAACCAAGGGGAAGGCTCCAACGCGATCACCGCCGTACATGTGAAGAACGTGAAGCGCAGCGTGCTTCTGTTGCCCAGCATGTCTGGCAGCGCGATTTTGCACGATGTCGAGAACACCGTGCTTGCCATTGGGTGCCATCAGGTACATTTGCTCTGATTTGAATCTTCAATTTGTGTTGATCTGGTCATGTGCGCACAGTTTCGGATGCACACATCGTCGCATGTCGATGTATACCTCTCCATCCCGTCCAATCCTATCATTGAGCATTGTACCCATATCAGGTTCACACGGTATCCTACGCACCTCGCCACATCCGACAGCACCGCCGAGGTCAGTCGCAATTCACTTTCTCATCAACGATTGTTTATTAACCCTGCTGTTGGTATCTGGTTTCAGGCGTCGAGCACACATCTTTCCGTCCAAGACTTCTCTCACATCCGCGCTACTCCCTCTCCGAATTGGAAACCGCTACCGGAGGAGGCAGCGATAGCAGAAAAGACTTGGCCACGAGCACTGCTTCGAGGCGATGATGATGTGGAAAGTGTTTTGAAGCGTCTGCTGCCTCCAATCTAGGCGCGATGCTTCTTTTCTTCCCGGACCCTAGCGACCTTGTTTTTATGCAGTTTTGTGACGGTAGATGTGTATCTATTATCCTGCATATGAACACCTGATTGTCATCTCCCTACTTGACACTCAGTCTATGAGGGCCTGTTCGTCTGTTCAGGAAAACGTCTGTTCGAAGCATACATTGCACAGGATCTGTTCAGAACTCTTGCGTTCGAGACAATGGAAGATCTGCGGTTGCTATGTATGATTTCGCTTGGCTACCTGGAGCCTGGAGGCTGAGGCTGACATACGGGCAGTGGGTTGCCGTCACGGCCTACAATAGCCCACACAACGTGTTCAATGTACATATTATGCGGTTCGGGGATATAGTGATAGCTTGTCCTCTTCGCGGGTTTCCTCCCTCCCACACAAGCTCGTTGAGCTTTTCACGACGTTCGACACCAAATCACCCGCCAGGCCTTGACACAAGTTTCTAGCACCCGGACGCAGTTCAGGAGGTCCCAGTTCATCGGGTAATCCGCTCATTACTATTACTATTAGAATGGCAGATGCATTCGCTGAGCTTTGCGGGATATGTTGTACGTTTTTTCTCCGACAACAATGCCATGCCGCACAATAACGCAACCTCTTGCGCTTATTAGGTATCTGCTGCTCAAGTTCTCTGAGCATATTCTGCATGCAAAGTATGTGCCCACTCCCAATCTGTCTCTCAAATGCAATGCCTGATGGTTCTTCGTAGAGGGTTGTGGTGGCAGCGGGAGTTGCTGGTGCTGCAAATACAAATTTGACGACGACGCCTTTTTGAAAGAAGAGCTGCGGTTACAACAGGTGGAAGAAGACAGGCATCTGTCAGAGGCAACGCGGCAGAGCAGAGGAATAGCAGGAGCAGAAGTGGGACATGGTGATGATGAAGAGGGAGGGAGTGCCAAGTCGGGGGCGAGGAGGAAGTCCAAGCACGGTGCGGCGCATGAAGGGCATCGAAGTATGTCTCAGTCCAAATTGCAACCGGAAGCACGGCCAGCTATGGTGGTTCCTCCGAAGCAGTCACCGGAGCAGGCTCTTGGAAAGGATTGAATTGTGTTTATATTTCGGTACGTCCTTGGGCTCGCCAACGTCGAACATAGAGTGGAAGTACTGACAATGTAAGCATATTACTTTAGTTGGAATGCTGCGCATTCACTTCAGGTTTCTCAATGGCACATTATCGATGGACAGTTTGCCCCACGTTGCGGGTCCGTATTTGAGACCAATTCGACACAGCTACGTTCTCCGTCGCTAGGGTGTGAGGCTGGAAATGTGCTCTTCCGGAAGGTTTTGATGCAAGCCATATTGCGTCATGAAGGGGGGGTATCCCTAGATATTGGCATTTTGAAGTCGGGGAGAAGCACGCCGCGACGACACGCGTGCAACACGTGAAATATGTCCCGAGAATGGTAGAGAACAACGTTTCTTGAAAGTCGCGTACAATACACAATCCATCAGAGTCTATAATCAACGAAACGACATGGCCATGTCTACAGTAGTGTCAGACCAGCAGTGATGAAGACAAGTTCGCGTACTCACCTGGAACCATGCACTTATATCCTGCAGCCACTCAACGCTTCACAGACGCAACAGGTGTGCCCATGTGCTTGACGTTCACTGCGACGAAGTGGTATGCCACGACAGTGAACATGGCGAATACGCCCAGGGTGTTGGCAAGTGAGTAGAGCGTGGCGTGGCTGATCATTTCGGAGAAGGGTTGCGAGCCTAAAGTCGATTCATTTCAGCAAAAGGTACATCAACATGAATAGCGCACTCACTGTGGTGTCAAACGAATGTGCTGTATCAAGGGAATTTTGGACTTTTCGTCCTTGATGGTTGTGGAATGACTTGCAAGACCTTGACGGACGAACTGCGCGACCTCCACGTCCGCGAGATCTCCTGCCCGATCGCCTCTCGGCCAGCTCCGGGACCGTCGGAACACAAGCGCCCGCTCCTCCCCATTCGGAGTCCAACGAGTCAACGACGTCTGCGTTTTCCTTCTCAAATAAACCACATCTCCTTCTACATTATCTGTTTTCGTTGAGCGAAGATGAGGCCGACCGCTGTTGTGCGTAGTGAAATGCCCGGACGTGAGTGGTTCCTGCTGAATGTTGTGAATGCGTTGTTGACTTGGGGAATTTGTTTGCAGCCAAGGTCTACGTGAGTTATGGTTCCTGCACGTTGCGGGGCAGTGCTGCTGGTCAGGAGAAGTTATTGACAAATAGATGTCACTGTAGAACCTCTGGTGGGGTGACCGCGGTGTAGCGAAGCAGAAGGGCATCATCCAATACAGTGCGTGCTTCACATCATATATCCTTCTACGCATACTCACTACTACTGTACTGTGTCTTACAATGTATCAGGTATCTCCCCTGTGCGTCAACGCGCGACACACAACATGTTCCGTGGCTATCTCTTCAACGGGTTCACCCGTCTCTCCGCCCACGTAGGATACTGGATCATCCCCTTCGCTGTCGGTACGTACCTGATCTCCGTTTTTGCATCATCTCTCTCCGCCACTTACTGTTTTTGTGGGCTGACGAACCATTCCAGGCTACGGGACCTACACCTGGGCCAAGAAGTACGACACATGGCAGAACAGCAAGGCTGCTCACGTCGCCGGACACGTAGCCCATTGAACTTCGATTAGCTCATCGTCATTACCTAGATGTGTTCTTCCTTGCTGCAAATGTGATTTGACCCAGACCACGGTTACATGCAATTTCCACAACGTGACATATGTTCCTCGAGCTGTCGATGTCAGGAAAGTACAGGTGACCGTCTAGCGTTGGTGACAACATCGCCAGAGCCTAGAGGTTGGTAAGCACGATCCGCAGCTCATATTCCATTAACTCGGAGCAAAATTCTGCGGACGGCGGCCACACTCTATCCCGTAGGACGTGCACAACAGGCATTCACCGATTAGTCGGGATTTTGAATTTGGCGGATTGCCCGAGGTCATCCTGTATATACATCTCTACTCTTGCCGGATACCATCAGTGGCCACCTCACCGAGCCCACTCTGCTCCGGAATTCACTGATGTCCGCGGCTACCACGATTGTTTTTTGCATAAAGTGATGTGTTTATGTAACGGTCTTCTGGTGCCGCGAACATCAGTAATGGTCCTCTCGCTCGCGGCACTCGACGCGTATACATCATCGTGCATGGTGCCGAGCATGATCTGCTGTATAAAGAGTGGGTACGAGCCTTCGAGACAGCATTCGTCTCGACCAGCCTGATCTACTCGATTTTGGACCTTCACCGATAATCCTACTACCCAAGTTATACCTCTGCAAGAATGCCTCCTCAGCTCCCCGTACGCAAGATTGGCAATGATCTGGTGTCTGCCATCGGCTGGGGCGCGATGGGCATATCTTCCGCCTACTCGAAACCTGGTCCCGACGAGGAGCGACTCAAGGTTTGCACTCGTGTTTGCCCTTCATTTGGTCCGATGCTCACGAAGTCCTGCCCCACAGGTCATCGATGCCGTGTACGAGCAAGGCTGCACCTTGTGGGATACTGCAGATGCTTACGGTGACAGCGAAGACCTCCTCGGTGCCTGGTAAGTATAGTCTCTTCTGTTTCCTGTGCCTTTGATGTGTGGATTTGGGACTGATAACCAGTGGCGACGACAGGTTCAAACGTACAGGCAAACGTTCGGAGATTTTCCTGGCCAGCAAGTTTGGTTTCTTCCCTTCGCCAGACCGCATCATCAACGGTGATCCTGAATATACTCGCGAGGCCATAGACAAGAGCTTGAGAAGGCTCGGTGTCGACCAGATCGATTTATATTACTTGCACAGGTACGCCTTTCGTCTGTCTCCATAGAAAAAGTACATCGCTCATAGTAATGATAGACCTGATCCAACAGTTCCCATCGAGCTTACCGTCGGTGCCATGTCAGAAGCCGTCAAGTAAGCCCGCACCCTCCCCAAAACCGATGGACATCTCTTAACTTCTGACGACCACAGAGCAGGCAAGATCAGATATATCGGCTTGTCTGAATGCTCCGCTTCGACCCTCCGACGTGCACATGCCATCCACCCCATCAGCGCTGTTCAGATCGAGTACTCTCCCTTCGCACTCGACGTCGAGAGCGAGCAGATCGGGTTACTCAAGGTCGCGCGAGAACTTGGGATCACGATCGTGGCGTACTCGCCTTTGGGACGCGGTATCCTCACGGGACAATACGTGCGTGCCTTCGTCGTCTCATTGATCTCAAAACGTTGACTTAAAGTGATTTGTTTTGTAGAAAGGTCCTGAGGATTTCGAGGAGACAGATTTCCGCCGCGCGCTCCAGAGTTACTCCGCCGAGAACTTCCCCAACATCCTCAACCTCGCTGCTGAGCTGAAGCAGATCGGCGAAAAGCACGACGCGACGGCGGGACAGGTTGCTCTTGCATGGCTGCTCGCGCAGGGCGAGGATATCATCCCGATCCCGGGCACCAGTAAAGTCAAGGTTCGTCTGGATTTCATTCCTGACATGAAGAGGACGAATTCATGATTTTCAATTGCTTGCAGTACCTCACGGAGAACCTCGGCGCACTCAAGGTCAAACTCACTTCGGACGATATCACAGCGGTGCGCAAAGGTGCAGAGGTGGCCGACAAGACCCACGGAGACAGATACCCCGCTCAGTTCATGAAATTCGCCTACGCGAACACGCCTCCTCTCTAATGTAGAGGTCGATATTCCCTGTATTCCCATGAAGTTCGTGTACCAAATTGCCTGCTAACCTAGTCTACCATATACAGACGTTTCATTGAATTGATGCACCGTGAAACGTAGGCTCGTCCCCGTTTGTTTTGGGACCAGGCAAGCATATATCCCAAAACTCACCCACCCTCCTGCCTTTTTGGGTGAGTTTGCGTTCGACTGGCCACGCGAGTCTACGTAAAACACCTTCTGAGCTCGAAGGATCGAGGAAGCCGTAGTCTCACAGCCACCACCCAACATGATTGTATGGCGGAAACGACCTGGAATTCAAGGATCATAGTGGACAACAAGAGCTTTTATATAACAGACGAGACCGCAGGAGATATATGTAGAAGAAAGAGAAAGAAAGAGATAAAAAGAGATCGTTCAGCCCTTACGAGGATATAACAATACAAAAAATAGCAAAGCATATGTATGAAGAGAAGACAAAGGGAGATGGAGACACGAGAGGGAGAGATGATCGCAGTCGGGCGTAGAGAGACCAATGAGATGGAACGAAGAAGGACGAAAAAGACAAGATACAATCCAGATTTTAGCGTAAGAAGAACGAAGAACGTCAGGGGGGATAAGAACGAAGCCGAAAAGAATCTATGCAGTTTCGCCTGAGATGCGCTGGTTCACTTTCTGACGGTGCTGGCGGTTTTTCAGATGTACTTCGTAGTTTTGCAAAGACTCGCCAGGGCCAGGGGTATACAGCTACAACATACAGGTAATCAGCAACCGAAACCTAAAGAAGGTGTGGTGTACAACTCACCTTGCCAGGACAGTCCAAACATTTGATACGCCACTCCGGCGTTGGACTCGTAGCGACCTTTCTGAGGATCACTTCGAATTTATCATCGGGATACCGCGCCTGCATAGCGGCCATGGCATCTTTCAACCACTGCGGGACTACCTGAGCCTGGCAGAAGTCAATATTTGATGAGCGTGTGGACAACTACCTGAAACAGTAAAAATCACATACCGCAGATGTTACCGACACTGACGAAGACGAAGCTTGGGTTCGAATAGCGGGTGGGGCAGATGAAGACGTTCGTCCGCGCCTTTCGCTGAGGACGAAGATGATGTGTCCTCCGGTTCTTGCGCAGCAGGGGCAGGTGGCGCCGACTTGGCAGAGTGGTTGTTGTTGACACCATTCGCCTTGACGCGTTGCGCGAGAGGCGGCTCTGATGCACTAGAGCTCGACGACGCAGGAGACACGGCACGTTCCGGGAGCTCATCAGCCCCGTTCGTGTTCTTAGCTTCAGCCCAGACTTCGGCTTTGACCTTTGGCGTTTCAGGTTCCACAGTGGCCGCTTTCGAAGACGGCGGGTCCACTTGCGCAGCCTGAGGCCGCTTCTTCCTGGACGCAGCCACCTTCGCTTGCTCTTCTTGATCTTTCAAGCCCTGGTGGAACTCCAGCGTCGAGTTGTAGACCACAGGCCGCGGTCTCCGATGTCGGTGCCAGAACTTGCCTATCACATCGAGTCAGTTCAAGTTCAAAAACACAGATCAGGTGTAGAAATATACCACAAGTACCACACTGACTCTTATCCCCCAACGGGCCCTTCCGCCTCCCAATAGCAATACTCTCCGGGCACCCGCAATTCGAACAATGCCACACCCCATCAATGTAATTCGCATGCTGCCCGTCCGCGTACTCCTTCTCCTTCGCCTCCCGCTCGAGCTCTCGCGCCCGCTTCGTCGTCAGCACGACGCGCGCACCGCGATTCTCCGGGTTTGCGTTGGAAGTGGGAGCAGGCGTATCGCCTTCAATGGGAGGCATGAGCGTGGACGCGTCGGCGGCGGTGGATGGTGTGGGTGCTTTGACGTGCGCGCGGGGACGCAGTACGTGAGGCGGGTAAGACGGCGCTGTGAACAGACCCTTTGGTTTCCTCTCTTTTGGCGCAGCAACAACAGTAGGCGCAAGAGGTACAGGGGCAGCAGCAGGGATGACCATCGTACCATTGTCCGAAGCGATGATATTCGCAATGTTGACCGAAGCGGCAGCAGCAGCGGCACGCTTCGACGTTGGTGCCGCCGCAGCGTTGACGAGAGCCATCGTCGCAGCGTCGATCTCTGGGAATCCAATTGCTGGTGTGCGGAGTGTCTTTGGTGGTTCGCGGTCTGGCAGGGCGACGCCTCGTCGTCCACGTGTTGTCTTCCTTCGTCTGCGGTTGAGCTCCTTCTCGCGTTCGCGTTCGTTCCTCTCGATCTCGCTTTCGCTGAGGTAGTTCAGAAGGGGTGTGAACGCGCCGACTTGGTCCATGGACCGAGCGCCGGTGGAGAGGGAAGGAAGAAGGGACATGCGCAGGTCGTCATCTTGCAAGACGGACCCGTCCGAGGGGTGTCCGACCAAGAAGAGGGACTTCTGGAAGATCTGGACTTGCTCACGGATACAATGTGCGATGGCCGTCCTGGACGTAAATGTCAGCACAGAGGACGCAGAAAGTAGGAGAAAGAAACACGCACTTGAACTCGCCAGCCAATCCCAATTCATTCGCGTACACCTCCGCAAACCGCTCAGGCGACGGGTCGTTGTTATCCAGATCCCACTCGAACTGATCTTCCAATTTGACAGACCCAACAATGATGTCCAACTGCACCGCAAAGACCCAACAATCAGTCAACGACTCAACCGAAAAAAACACGACAACGCACCTTAATGAGGATCCTCATCTCTTCCTGCATCTGACTCTCATCCTCCTCCAAATCCTCCACCCTCACCGGCGCATCGACGTCCGCACTCGGCACTGGCGGCGGACCCATCACCACGTCCTCTTCTTTCACGGCATTATGGTTCACCTTCCTCCTCTTCCGCCCGCTTTCTGCCGCAGGCGGCGGCGCAGGTTTCTTCAACCTCGCATACACCCCACTCCTCACGTCCTTCCGCCATCTATCCCACCACCTCACCTCGTTCTCGTCTTCGATCTCTCCCGCCACGGTGACGTCGTTCTCGAGGCCGGCGGAGGGTGAAAGGACACCGCCGTCCGAGTCGAACGTAGCGGAGTGCGCTTTGTAGTCGGAGAGCTGATCTTGGATGGCTTTGGTGATAACGGGGTGGTAGGTCGGCGCGAGGCTGTAGTCGTCTACGATGGATTGGGCAAAGATCTCGGGTGTGACGATCGGATCTGAGGGAGAAGTCAAAATCAGAAATGAAACATTACGACAAGGGAAGGAGGCAAACGCACCATTGAGGTTCCAGACGAACGTATCGCGCATCTTGTGATGCTCGACTTCGAGCTCGAGGCGGATCGGGACGAGCTGCTCCGTCACCAACGCATCGTTCTCTGCAAGCCTCGGTCTGTAAACACACACACAAAATATCAGCCTCCACGCTCGCTCGTCACCATAAACAAAAAGTAGACTGACAGCTTGAATCCCTCCCTCTTCCCCATCCTCTTCCGCCTCTCCTCCCTTCCAGTCTTGATACCCGTCACACCAAACTTCTCCCCCCTCTGTCTCTTCACATCCTGCTGCTGCATCTGCTCAAAACCTTTCTCCCACCACCCCCGTCCCCTGACAACACTCTCCCTCACTTCCTCCACCATCCTTTCCTTCATCTTCTGATACACCCCCTCGTACGCCTTATCCGCCTCCACCCACTCCTTCACGCGCGCCGCGTCCTCCGGCGCGACAGGCGGGATCAGCGTGAGGCTATCGATCAGCGGAACGACGGTGATACGCGTCGTCTTCGGGTTGAGCTGGACGTTCGCCGGGAGCGCGGGGAGCGCGGGGACGATGGTCGGTGGGCCCGTCTGAACGGGAGCTGCCGAGCTAGACGCAGCCGAGGCAGCGGTCGCAGTGCCATTGGGCACGTTCACGCCTTCGGCGGTAGGAACCCTCGTGATCGACGGCGGCGGCGGCGCGCCCCCGTTCACGTTGTTGTTATGGGCGGAGTTCATCTTCCTCTCCAGGGTGTTCAAACCGCCCGCTCCGGGGGGTATCGACCCCTGCCTGACAAGATCACCCATCTGCGGCGTCTGCGGGATCGCAGGGATCTCAGGTACGCTCATCCCCGCAAGGTTCGCCGGAGACGACACGCTCGCACTCGCCGGCGTCGAGCTCGATGACGAGATTGCCATGAGTGCCTGCGCGGGGGTCGGGAACATGTTGTTGTTGTTGTTGGTGTGAAGAGGCGTCGGCGCGCCCCCCAACGCGCCAGGCGCACTAGCAGATTGCGGGACGTTCGTGTTCACAGACAACCCCGCTCCCCCTGCTCCGATACTCGGTTGACGTGAGAGCGCCTGTTGCGGCATACCCATGCCCATGTTCATGTTCATCATCTGCGCAGACGGGTCGATCGGCCCTTGCGAGCCACCCCGAGGGAACACGGGAGGACCCATCATCCCTCCNCCCGCACCTCCCATCAGCAGCTGTTGTTGCTGNTGCTGCTGCTGTGTCATCCCGCNAGGCATACTGACGTTCATCCCGGGAAGCTTCATCTGCTGCTGCTGCTGCTGAGGCGGGAGACTCCCCATCCTNGGCGTCTGAGGCGGTTGCTGGTGTTGCTGGGGTGTGGGCGTAGGCTGCGGCGTCTCGCTGACTTTCCTCTTGACACCGCGCATCGATGACGGGCTCCCCGGCTGCGACGGCGCTGGCGCGATGAGCGGGTACCCGCCCATCCCCGAGGGACCACCAGATGGCGGGGAGTCTTGGCGGACTTGTTGGGGCGGGACGGGGTTGAAAGGCGAGCCTCCATTCATCCTCTGCTGCTGCTGCTGCTGTTGGAGATGCTGTTGTTGCTGCAGCGCGAAATTTTGAGCTTGAGAAGGTGAGACCTGACCATGACTCTGTCCGCCGAACGGTGTATGTGGCCTCCCGCCTTGTCCTCCTTGCTGAGGTTGAGGCTGCGAAGGACCGCCTTGCTGAGACCGGTGGCTCTGAGCAGTCCCTGGCCTACTAGGTGTCCCGCCGTTCAACACGCCACTACCGCCACTACCAGCTGTACCAGGTCGGGTGGGCGCAGGCGGCATCGACGGAGGCCGAGGTTGGATCGGGACCGGTCCTCCATGCTGCTGCTGCTGCTGTTGTTGGAGCTGCTGTTGATGTTGTTGCTGAGAATGTTGCTGAGGATGCTGCTGATGATGTTGCTGTTGCTGCTGTTGTTGAGGACCACCATGTGGCGGCGACCCCGCAGAGACCGGCGTCCTCCGTCCCTGCGCGGACCCTGCTGTCCCCGGTCTCGACGTCGGCGGCATCGCATGCGGCTGAGACGGGATTTGCGTGATCTGCTGCTGCTGGCCAGGCTGCTGAGGATGCTGGTGTGACGACGCCGACGATCCCGGTCTCGGCGACGCGGACAGCATCACACCGTGTCCGCTATGCGAGTGGTTCGACGATGCCGTCGTGGGCCGAGGCGGGATGCTCAAAGGCGGAGGCATCATTATGTTCATGCCCATGTTTTGTTGCTGTTGCGCGTTCATCATGTTCATCCCCGGCTGCTGCTGCATATGGGGGCCCGAAGACGACATCGGCCGCTGCTGCTGCTGCGGGTGTTGCTGGTTCGCGATATGCAGCGCGCCGGCCAGCCCGCTATCCAATGTCGTTCCACCTAATCCTATGTTCCCCATGTTCATGCCGCTCATGCTCGACATGCTCGGGTCCATCATCCCCGTCTGCTGCTGTTGATGTTGTGACTGCTGCTGCTGCTGGAGCTGTTGTTGTTGTTGCGCCGCTTGGAGCTGAGCCTGCTGCACCCGTTCGCGATGCATCTGGGCGATCTGCGCCTGCGTGAACCCGCCCATCCCGCCTGCCATGCTCATCCCACCCATCCCGTCCAGACTGCTCCCGCCCGTGTTCGCAGCCATGTTCCCCATCATCGCAGCCTGGTTCTGCTGGCTCAACTGCTGTTGCTGTTGCGCATGCATCATCGCCTGTTGCTGCTGCTGCTGCCCAAAGTAGTGTCTGAGCACCTTCGCACGTTCTTGCGGCGGCATCTGCGAGAGCGACGCCATCTGCGGCGCCGAGAGACGTTCCGCGAGTGCCTGGATCTGGACCGCCGAGAGCGTCGTCGACAGCCCTTGGAACTGCGCCGTCGTCAGCTGCGACAGGACGCTGCCGCGCCCTGGATGTTGCGCGTGCTGCTGGTGCTGTTGCTGGTTCTGGTTTTGCTGCGTCATGTGCGACGGCAGATGCGGTGTCTGGATCTGCGAGCTGTGTGGTGGGGACATGTGCGGGTGTTGCGCGTGCGTAGGCGACGACGAGTGCGGCTGTGGGTGGTGCGCGTTGGACGGCGTCGCGGGCGGTACAGGCACAGAGAAGTTCTGGCCCATGTTCGCGTTCGTATGGGCCATCGCCATCGACGCGGGTGGGGACGAGGAAGCACCTGCTGCACCGTCGCCGTGAGTAGGGGTTGTTTGCAGCATCAGGTAGTCGGACGTGCCTCCGTTCATCGACGCAGACAGTGCAGCCGGATTGATGCCACCGCCTCCTCCTTGCCCCATCCACATCTGCTGCTGCTGGTTCCCGTTCGACTGGTTCAGCAGCTGGGCGGGGTTGATGCTTCCCCCCATGCCGCCCATCATGTTGCCGCCCATGTTCATCCTCTGCTGCTGCTGCTGCTGCTGCTGGTGCGGAGGCATCATCCTGCCGCCGTTCATGATGCTGCTCGGGTTGAGGGTCCCTGCGCCGGCCGCGAGCTTGGACTGGTGCGCGAGGTACAGCTGCTGGAACTGCTGCTGCTGGAACTGGCGCTGTTGCGGGTCCTGGCTGTTCGCAAACTGGTTCTGCTGGTGCTGTTGGTGTTGTGGATGCTGCTGTTGTTGCTGAGCCTGGGCCTGCTGGGCCTGCATGGCGGCGAACATGGCGGCGTTCGCCTGTGGGTTACCGTTGGAGACGTTCATAGTGCGGAGGTCGTGTCGTCGTGCTACGAGCCGTTATGGTCGTAGAAGAGGAGGAAGGCTAAACGAGCAAGGAGGTCAGTAGGACGGACGCGACGGCGGGAAGGGAGGGACGCGCTGAACACGTGATGGCGAAGGAGAAGGGTAAGGGAACGAGGCAGTAGGAGGGACGGAAGGGTAATGTGAGCGAAACGGGAACGTACCTTGGCTTGGAAGAGAGATCAGGATGTTGAGAATATTCTGACGATGTTTCGACGAGCGGTCTCTCCACGCTCGCTCGCAGCTATGGCCGTAGGAGGGGGTGGGGCTGAACGAGCGGGGAGGTCAGCAGGACGGAGGGGGAGGGAGTGCGGAGGTGATTGAGCGCAAAGGGAACGTACCACAGCTTGAAACAGAGAAAGGAATTATTCTGGTGAAGCAGGAAGGTCAGCAGGACGGACGCGACGGAGGGAGGGGAGGAAGGAGGGACGGGTTGCACACGTGATGGCGAAGGAGGGGAGGGAGGGGGACGAGAACGGAAGTACGTAGTTGTGGGTGGCAGTGGTAGTGGAGGACGGCAACGGGGCCGGGCGGGAGAGTGGGAGGAGTGTGTCCGCTGCGGGGGNCGGGGGGGAGCGAAAAGGGGACGTACCTCAGTTTGAAACCGAAACAGAGAAAGGGAAGTTGGAATTGATTGTTCTGACGATGAGCAGACTCTCGTCGACTGGGGGCAGGACGTGGCGACAATACAACCCCTCCTCACACCCGTAACGGGGCACAGGGGAGCACGTCACACCCAATGTCACGCTTGCCTTTTCGAGCACATCGCGCCTCCCACTGTCTCCCTCCCCTCCAGCGGCGACCACCAGCGAACACACGGCGAGGGACATGGCGGAGCGGTCGAAACAACTCTCTGAATCCATCTGTCCGAGCTCTCTTACCCTTGGGAGCCGCTCTCGCCGACTGGGCCTCTTAGCGCTCCCAGATCTCAGATCCAGATCGTCCCTCCTCACTTGAACCGCCGTTCCGTCTCTGCTTTCAGCCCTCTGCCACACACGAAGTCTCCTCCTGCTGCGACCGCCGTCGCACATCCGCGTGCCCAGCCGTCGTATCTTTGCATTCGCCATCACCCGTTTCGCGTTCGCTTCCTCACAACATCCATGTCACTCTTCTTATTTATACCCCCTCAACTATCCGTTTTATACCAACCCCGTCCCCGTGGCGATTTGCGTCCGGGGACTGCGCCCGATGATATAACCTCTCGTCCGTGCCGCACAGTGGCGTCATACTGCACAGTGCAATACAGAGATCGTCAGCTGAGCACCCTTCGATTCACACCTTCCCTTGCCACTACGAAAGATCCCCATCGGTCCTCGTGTGATCGCATTTGATGACCACTCGTATGTCATCGTTTTTCGTTTTTCGTGTTTGGGTCCCCGCAGATAGCCAGACTCGACATACATAGATGGTAACCGGGACAAGCAGGTGGGCGTGACACTCTTGTCTCGTAACATGCGTAATGCGTAATTGAACCCAGAGTTGGACTTATACGCACACTGCGACAACAGTTGCCTGTCCCTCTCCTCGCCATTCAGACTTGACGCACAATGAAAACTAACTCTTCCTCCAGCCTTACATAACCTGGTCCATCTTATCTCGCGGATTCACAGGTGGGCGCAGATATTCAGGTCACGTAAGACGAGAGTCTTCGCTCATTCTTACTCATCTTCGTCAAGATAGATTGCAGATACAGTAAGATGGTATGTACTCGTCGCCGATACCCCGCCCACCTCGCTAGTCCTTGCATGCCCCTCGCTATCCTGCTCCAGCTGCTCCGCTCTGCTTGTATCTGGTCCAGTCCTCGTCCATCCGCTCACATCTGCACACATCCGGCGCCGCGCCACATCCGAACCATCCCTAGTAGCCGCAATCTACTCATGAGACACAATCAGCAGTATCCATTCATAAATTTGGGGCAATACGTACCATCACGCAGAGAGCCTGATGCCACCCTGACGCACCTGTACAGATGATTCAGCTGTTTAGTTCGCACGCGTGAACAATTCATGTGTACGTACCTTTGTTCGAATCCCGGCTGGTCAGAATACCGGTTCTAGAAAGGTGTTGGCTGCAGACGTATATGGCTGAAAACCAGTACCGTCTGCTCTTACAGTAGATGGGCGCACCCAATGACATGAAGTCCTGCGTAACGCGTCGGCCCAAGTGACACAACCACAACTTTGTGCAAAGCGCGTGAGTCAACACAAGCCGAGGTAAATGAGTACGGCACATACTATATGCGCGAAAACCCTTTCTCGAAGAACAGTTGGGATGTGTATATGCGCGCGAAAAGACCACAAATGATTACCTGCATGCCATCGACTCGAGATGTAACCTAGCAAGCACAAAGGCAGCTAGTTTGAGAGGACACGGATGAGAACGCGACGAACCAGTCAACGTACTTGGGCAGGATGACAAGGTAGGTTTCAAATGCCTTTGAACCGAATCCGGCGCGACGTGAGTACATGTAGTATGTCCGTGAACATGAACGCGGAAATCGGACTCACCGTCGAATCACACAATGCAAGATCTAGGTATGCGAAGCTAGCGATGGGAGCCGCCAATTCGTCAACAGGGATGGTGTCGACAAAGCAGAATAAGACGCTGTGGTGTAAACGGATGTTGGACAGGCGTACGTCTCGGGTAAGAGAAGGTGGTGGGGAGGGAAAGAGTTAGCGGAACGAGAAACAGAAAGGTGGGCGGTCTTATGTACGTGCAACGCAGTCGGGATGGGTGCAGGGCACGGGGGATGATGGTGTCGACGTCGTTGAGTCGGCGGATCGGACGGGTTGACAGGAAAAAGAAGCAGTATTTTATCTTCCGGATCTTCGTCTGTCCTACTCTCGAGGGATGCACGCAGACCAGCGAGGATACTGAGCGCTTCCCCTCGGCTTCTTGCAGATACACACGGATCAGCCCAAGTTAATTTTCACTGGGCTTAACGGCGCAGTGTGTGTCCACATCTACCCACCCCAAGCGCGCCCGCCCCCCGAGAAACAACACATCCCGATTCGGATGGGTGTTTCCTATATCGGGGAATTCCCGACCCGACGCCCCCGCCCTACTCACCCGAAGTTCGACATCGGTCGACATCGTCTTAGTCTCCCAAAGGCTGACCAGGATACGTGACCGAGAGACGAGTTGCGGGTCACTCTACTAAATGTCTGCAGCAGGGGTCTTCATCTAGATCAGTTGTCGCTGTTTGCAACCTCATGCGGTCATCTTGACAACGTTGGCTGAATGCATCACCCTCCGTTTTTTTTTACTTGTGAGATATCCTGGACCAGACGCACCATGAGCCCTCAATCTGAAGCCATCATACGAACTTCAACGTAGACATGTACATGCGCCTGTGAGTCAATCGGTCGAAGCTGCTGCTTCTGCGCGGCTACAGTCTGGCGTTGAAACCCGCCAGTCTCGAGCCTCCACGCGTCATTTACACCTCTCCAGGGTCGTCGTGGACACTTGAAAAAGATGCATCGTCCTGGATGATGGTCACTAGTGCGTGGACAAACTCATGCGATGGCTCTCCAACTTGAACTTGGAAGGCCTGTCGAAGAACTCTCGCGCCCAGTGGACCGCGTCGTCTCCTCCCGACTCCCAACGTACCAGGCTTCCACCATTCGTTCCCAAGACCCCCACAAGCCGCTGCAGACCAACTTCGTCTGCACTTGGGGAGTTTCGATGGCGTAGATCTCGTACGGTGACAGTGACGTGCGCATCAGCTGTGTTCACGTCGAATCCTCGTGTGCGTAGCAGCCCAGGTATCTGTACACACAGAAGATCTACCAAAGTCGTATGTGGACCTCTCTTGTCGTGTGACTATCCCGACGCCGTGCAATCTGTTCAGCCCTGGGCCCCGGTCTCCACTCGGAACACCCTGCAACATAGCAAGAATCTCCAGCAAATTCGATGCTGCAGGTCGCGGATGTCGAGATAACAACGTCAGTGGTCACTGATATTACCATCGAGATGTCAGACATCTTAGGTACTAAGCAGTCTTCATAACATAAGTAAAACTACATGCATGGCTACTTTATACAAACTATAATCAAAACGAGCAAAACTCCACAGTCGGAACGTAGCCTCTCAAATCAGTAGTAACCAACCCCGTCATCTTGCTCCGACCCAGACCCAGACCCGGTTCCGGACCCGGACCCGCCGTCCTCATCGTCCCAGAACATAGGTCCGCGCTCATCTGACAAGTGCGAACCCTCGTCTTCGGAGGAGTCGCTGACGTTGACAATGTCTTCTGGGGCCACGGAGTATCGTCTGCGGGTGCGAGAGCGAGATGCGCGCGCAGGAAGGGAGCCGTCATCGCCGTACATTGCGCTGGATGAACGTACGACAGTTAGTCACGAGAAACAATGAAGGAAGGTAGACATTGACGTACCGTTCACGAGCTGCTACAGCGTCAGCGAGGTCGCTTTAAGCAAAACGAAGTCAGAGATAGGCGACGCGCGAATGTGATAGAGACTCACTCTGATTCTGCATCTTCATCGTCTGAGATGACGATCTCATCCCTCACACGTCGTCGAGACGGGGCAGGCATGTTGGGAGCGTCGCCTTCATCTTGTTCCTCTTCATCGTCCGAGATCACGATCGCCGACGTGGGTCCGAACCTTGCCTGTCCCCTCCGTCGTCTCGGAGCGTTCTGCAGCGCAGGTCCAGGATGAGCGAGGACCTGCACGTCCGAGTCGTCATCCACCTCCTCATCGGAGATGATGATCTCATCATCGTCGATGAAGCTCCCCCCATATGAACCCTCCGAACCCTCCTCATCTCCCTCCCCCTCGTCACCACGCCCCCCAATCCTCCCAATGGCATTAATCGCCCTAAGAAAATTCACCCCCAACCTCCCAATCCCCGCCGGCTGCATCCGCATATCCTCCTCCATCGACAGATAATCGTCGCTCTCGCTCCCGGAGCCATCGAACCCCCAATGCGGCATGTGCCCCTCGTACTCGCGGTGGCAGTGCGAGCAGAGGCCGTCGAAGATCTCGTGCAGGCAGTCTACGCACCGGTACACGCCGCCGTCTTCGAGGTCTTGGAACCCCATGAGGTCGTGCACGAGCCCCGCGGGGAGGTCTCCGTCGATGATCTCGCCGCCGTGGCCAATGCCGGCGTGCGGTCGAGCGACGGCGGGGAAGATGTCTTTCCAGGGGTCCTCGGAGGCGGGCGGGTCGGGCGTGGCGGGTCCGATCAGGTCTTTGTCTTGCACGAGACCGCTCTTGGTGACGGACGCTACCATCTCTTTCACGCTCCATACCTCAACTGGCCGCTCGCGGACGACGGCACGACAGTGAGGACACGTTTTCTTGCGCCGGATGGCTGAGTTTCTGTTGAGCCGTAACGGAGGAAGAACGGGGTCGTTCTCATGGGGCTCGTTGTCGGCTTGGGCGTTTCCGTTTCCATTCGGGGCTTCCGGTTCTGGGAGAGGGTCTTGGTCTGGCGCTGCGTGCTGCGGAGGTGCAGAGAACCAAGATACGAGACATGTGTAACAGACGACGTGGCCGCAGGGGGCCAGGGCGAAGGGTCTGTTCATCAAGTACAGACATACGCGACATGTGAGCGGCGAAAGTAGTGTAGAGAGCAAGGTTTGTTGAGCTGTCAGCTGAGTTTGCAAGTCAACAATGGTAGCAGAGGATGAGCTGCCGGCCTCAGAGGCAGAGCTGGCGATTGGCTGGGGATTCACGACGGCAGCTGGGCTCGCAGGACGCGAGAAAACCGAGGACGCTTTGGCCTTCCCTTTATCCAATTTGACAACCTGTGACAATGTCAGAAATATACATGAGAGCGAGTAGCGCATATGCGCACATTCTCCGCGACCCGCTCAACGACACCGTCCTCGTTGATGTTGTCTATCTCTTTATCGTGTGTTTCTTCCTCAGTTTGAGCCTTATTAGGAGCGGTCAAAGCCTCTTGAACTTTGCGAGATGGACCAGCCGCAGGCGTGTCACCACGCGTCTCCGAGACATGTGAAGTTGCACGTCCCATGGAAGATGCCTTGGAAGCAGGAGGACGCGTACTGCTCCTCCGGTCTACAGGAGGTTGTTTCTCTGCTTCTGCACGCGCACTCTCCTCCACCAGAGACAGCTTGCGTTTCTTCTTCTTCTTGGACCGCTTCTTCTTGTCCTTATTCGCCTTGCTCGTTTCCTGTGCGGATATTCCAGGGCCCTCCGCGACAGCGCCATCATTCCCCAACAAAACGCTCGCGCTCCTCATCCTCTTCACATCCTCACGATCGGTTTCCTCGTCCGAAGAGTCCGGTATGTGGCGCCTTTTCGACGACTGAGAGCCGTTGGCGACAGCGATGTGTGCAGCGGTAGAGTCCATCGTGCCAGCGAGCCTCTGCAGTGCTCGGGTGTGTGACAGAGAGATGGAAGAAGGTGAAATGCCTTCAGGAGCAGAGTCAGCCTTTGTGACGGGCGCTTGTTGTATAATTAGGTCCAGGCTATAGCACGTGTCATAAGCGCCGGTTGGGATCAACCGAGATTCAACCAAATCTCGTTCGTCCATCTATTGTGTCTGCTCGTTTGTGTCAGAACGTATTCTCTCGTCTTTGTTTACGCTGGCCAATGTCTCTCTTGGGCCTGGGATCATCAGGGAATGTCGTGCATGCCGAACTCCCTATTGTCTCTGCGGAAGATGAGGTGTATTCGACCTCTCTGAGCAGCGCAATCCTCCCCTCCATGGACCTGTCGGAGATATTGCCCAGTTCACAGAGCATCGACAAAACACCACTGAACGGCGAGGTGCTCTGGTCCTGGCAAGACCGCGCAGAGAAAGCCCAGTCGACCTCCATCGAACCTCAAGTTATGTCTCCCGTATCGTCTCCCCGACAACGGCATACGTTTCTTCAGAATCCGAGCTATGTTTTTTCGACGCACCAGCACTCCTCAGCCCTCGGACTCTGCTCTGATGGATATCAGTCTCCCAGCCTGCCTGTGTTCAACTCTGACCAACCGCCGTCTCCCGGTTGCTGCAAGAAATCCAAACGAGCAAGACGACCGCTTCCACCGACTCTGGAGTATCTGTACCTCGCGAGCCTCAGACTAGTCTCGCCGAAGTCCCACCTCTGGAATTCGCGCTGGCTTTGGCTTATCCTCTACTTCTCGTTCAACCTATTCCTCACCTTGTCCAACAAATCAGTCTTGACTAGCTTTCCATTTCCTTACACTCTGACTGGGCTGCATACCCTCTGTTCTACCGTTGGCTGCTATATCTTGCGATCTCGTGGTGTCTATGTCTCCAAACCCTTGAACTTCAAGCACGAATTCGTCTTGGCGGCGTTCAGCGTTCTGTACGCTGTCAATATCGTAGTGAGCAACGTCTCGCTGCAATTGGTCACCGTTCCGGTGCGTATCTCCATCTCAAAAGTCGTGTATGTTTTCTGAACCAATTTTCAGCTACATCAAGTCATCCGCGCCGCTACACCGATCTTTACTATCTTGCTATCTACTTTCCTCTTCAGTATGCGAACGAAGAGGACCAACTTGCTCAGTCTATCTCCTGTGATCTTCGGAGTCATCATCGCGTAAGTGAAGTCAATCATCATCGTGAGCCCTTGCTGATCTTCCCCCAGGACATACGGCGATTATTATTTCACGGCATGGGGACTCTTCCTGACTCTTGTCGGTACATTTCTTGCGGCCCTCAAAACAATCTACACGAATCTTCTGCAATCATCAAATACCTCCAATCTCTTGCGCCCACACACATATAATCGCCCCTCTGCGTGGGGTAAATTACTCGTGCCCCCGTCCATTGGAATACACCCCCTTGACCTTCTCATGCGCATGTCCCCTCTCGCCTTCATTCAATGCATCATGTACGCTCAAGCCTCCGGCGAACTCGATCGCGTCCGCCAACTGAGCTACCTACACTCCTACGGTCTCCTCTCCCCACCCTCGGCATATCAAAACTTCACCGTCCCGAGCAACTGCACCTACGTCTTCGCTGACGCCACGATGACGACCGTCGCAGAGCGATCCGACATGACCGGGCAGACGATGGCGCTCCTCCTGAACGGGTGCATCGCTTTCGGGCTGAACGTGGTTAGCTTGACCGCCAATGGGAAGATTGGCGCGTTGAGTATGACGGTGGCAGGTGCGTGTTTTCGTTTGTTGTGTCAGGTATCTTACGATGGTGTGCTGATTGGTGTATTATGTTGTAGCGAACGTGAAGCAGGTGCTCACTATCCTGTTCGCTGTGTTTCTTTTCGACCTTACGATTACGCCTCTCAATGCTTTTGGTATTACCGTGACACTGCTGGGCGGGGCTTGGTATGCCTGGGGCGAGTATATGGACAAGCAAGCGGGGTCGCGTCTTAGCGACAGGAGAGACTCTGGACAGGATTCCAAGGCTTGAAGGCTGGTACCGTTTGATCTATCATGTTGTATTGTTTCGTTTTGTTCGCGCGTTGGAATTCATATCCGATTTTTTCATGACTATTGTTTGACCAGAAGACCATTCAAACTCGTCAGATATCGCTGGCGCTGATCCGTCGTAACTGGTCTCAAATGTGTCGGATAACTAACTCATTGTTTTCAGATGTCCTAGTTATCTCTGGATTGCGGCGGTGTTGCATTGTCTGGAAATTGCATGGCACAGTCTGGCACAGTTGTGTGTTCATGGATGTACGAACAGAAAGGACTTGAAAACGTGACGTCCCGACGCATCGAGCGTCGTGTGTCAATGTCGACGTACTCTTCTTCACTTCTCGTGCTGCGCGCACGTACTCACTGTAAACCAGTATTCCCTTTCCTAGTGTGTCCAGTGTATAGACCAGTCAAATTCATAAATTGATCATGACTGACGCTCGCTCTCAGTAGCTGCGAACTGAATGTCATCGTGGGAGCGAACTCGTTCCGACCTTCCACGCACTTCAGACAAGGTTTGTTCAACATTGGGCGACTCTCACCATTCGCTGCGCCACCAAAACGTCTGGAGTATGTAAGGATTATCATGCGCAAGTCGACAATCTTTCCACGCACGTCCGAATTCCAGCTTTCTGCGAATCATGTTCCTTCAGATCTTCCCCATCACAACGTCCTATTCATTTGTTGGCGCACCGTATATATATTGTAGACTATGCCACCCACCGAAGCTCCTGCTTTTACTTCTGCTCCATCCATTCACGGAATGGCTTCCGAAAAGCCGTTCATTGAAGCACCTGCGCCATGGCCATGCAAAGGCGAATGTTTTTGGTTCTCAACCTACGTGCACGCCAAACGCGGCGCCTATCCACCGCCTGCTGCATTTGGAGAGCTCGAGCAGGGCACGGCGTTCGCTGATCCTACGGTAGCTGGAGACTATGAGGGAGGACTGGCGGGTGTGATTGTGTTTCGATATACGGAGACACCAGTTGGTGAGTGTGCCCGGTGTGCCCGAGATGATTTGTTTCTAGAAAAGCTGATATATCGTTGCGTTGATAGGACCTTACGACGAGATAATGTGGATACCGGGGAAGTTCACGGTCCCAGCTGGTGGTCCAGGTGCTCTGCGTATCACTCGTTTGTATGTGTCCACCAAGGAATCTGTATACAATGGTGAGATTACTCTCCAGCTGAATCTGTCTACCAAGCTCATAATTTTTGTGTTGTTCGTAGGGAGAAAGAATTGGAACATCGCCAAAACGGTGGCCCACTTTGACTTCACTCCCTCTCCGAAAGAGAACAACGGCGGATTGCCCTACTCCAAGATATCCGTCTCAGATCCGTCAACGCCAGAGCAGCCTTTCTTCGTCGCTGATCTCGCACCGTCTCTGATGACATCCGTCGTCATTCCTCTCAAGTCAACTTACATGCCAATAAGCATGTACATGGCTCACCCACCATTACCGCAGAGTCCGAATTGGCGAGAGGACGCGCTTGTTGGTACCGAGGAGTGGCGGGCTCTTTTGCCCGTCCTCAAGGGAAAAGCGAGCATCTTCTGGACGAAAGGTGGGCTTTCGGATGGGAAGTACGGAGATGGTGTTGGGTTTCCGGATGTGAAGCTCTGGTCGTTTGCGTTGTGGCTCAGAGACTTTGATATGGAGTTTGGGGTCGGGAAGCGACTCGGGAGTTGACGTTGAGAGACTGGGTTTTGTTCATATGTCAATTGGTATCCTTGTCCTAGTATGTATAGACATCATTTGTGTGCAGGACAAGATGCCCGAGCTCGAATTCGCCTCATCGGAGTTATCGGCCTGAAGACTCTGAACCACACTGTACCTTCCTTTTTCGGCCTTACACTTCATCGGCATGGCCTAAGCCGGCACCTCCCCTCGTCATTCGCGCCATAATGAATCCCGCCGCACTAGTACTGGCTTCTATCCTTGGAAGACCGAGCATGGGCATCCTCGAAGCAGTTCATACAGCGATTGTGCTGCTACCGGATGACTGATAGTCGAGTCAACCCGTAGCCAACCCGACTTGCTCCGCGGAATAGGCGGAGTACTTATGGAGTCGCTATTTTTTTGGCCACCCAACGAACCCCGTTTACTCTTTCACGAATCAGTCAACTTTATTTTTGAACATCGTAGCCATCTTATACCGCTGTCTACACCATTTCAGACAACGATGTTAAGCCTCAAAGGATCTCGCCGTCCAAATATTCACTCAACCTTCCAACGCGGTATGCGTGCGAGCACGCTGGCGTCCGAGAGATCTTTGTACTCCCGATTGTTCAGCTCCACCGAACGAAGGAAGAAACCTCATCTGGTCATTCTCGGATCTGGATGGGGAGGCTATGAGGTTTTGCGAGGTGTAAACAAGCGCAATTGGAGTAAGTACCCTTATCAATTTCCAAATTGCTATACCTGACAAAATATCTTTCAGAGGTTACTGTACTGTCTCCGAATAACTACTTTAACTTCACGCCGTTGCTCGCGAGTTGCGCTGTCGGAACGCTCGAATTCCGGGCTGCCGTTGAACCTGTATGTCGTTCTAAGCGACATTGTAGTTGTGCTCCATGCTCATGTTGTTTTCGTTAGGTAAGGAGGTTCACTCCTGAAGTGGTGAGTATTGTTCTTCGTGGGTAAAACAGTGCTGATGCCGAAGTCATTGTAGACTGCATATCAAGCCTGGTGTGATTCCATCGGTAAGCACACATCGATGACTGAAACCCGAGGAAACATTCATCATGATCATCGTTATTATGCGAAGATTTCAAGAACAAGACTCTGCAATGCGTAAGTCATAACCTGACTTACATGGCTTCGCTCTCTCAGCAGCATGTTGCGTCTCTTTAGGTCCCTGCCACGCCACGGCCTGTAACAAGGACCCCAGTTTCAAGTGCGTCCTCCGGGAAAACTCAAGACAGCTTCACCATGCATTACGACAAACTGGTCATCGCCGTAGGGGCTTACAGTCAAAGTACGTAACCCTGGACCCTTTCTGCATGAATCCGGACGCATACATTGACACAACCCACCCGCCTCACGCAGCTTTCAATGTTCCGGGTGTCAAAGAGCATGCACACTTCCTGAAGGACATCAAGGACGCTAGGGCGATCAGGACACGCGTATTGGAATGTGCGTGAACGGTTATTGTATCATCACGAATGTTCACTGCCTTACAACGTTCATCCCTCGCGAAACTATTGCAGGTTTCGAACAGGCAGCTCATCCGACCGTTACCGATATCGAGCGAAGGGGCTTGCTGCATTTCTGTATTGTCGGTGAGCCTAGTGACCTTTGAGAAGGTTTTGTCACAAGCTGACGGTCACAAATCAGGAGGAGGCCCTACAGGCGTTGAGTTTGCAGCAGAGCTGCACGATCTCCTGCATACGGACATGAAACGGCACTATCCCGCTCTGGCCAACCTCGCGAAGATATCGTTGTTTGATGTTGCGCCCAATATTCTGGGTGGATTTGATTCTGGGCTCCAAGAGTAAGGTTATCCCTTCTTATGGAGAATTTCTGGTCTCAATGTCTCAAAGATATGCCACAAAGAAATTCAAGCGAGAGGGTATCCGGTTGCTCACACAACGCCATGTCGAGCGCGTGGAGGCGGTAAATACACGAGCTTGATCTCTACCTTGCTCTTTGTTAATACACTTTTCCAGGGGAAACTGTTCGTCAAAGAGGAGGGAGAAGGTGATCAGACTAAGATATCTTTCCCGCTTTCATGATACTCATCGTATCTTTGCAGTACACTTTGGGATTTTGGTGTGGAGTACCGGCCTTGCGCCAAATCCACTCATTCAATCGATCACAGAAGTCGAGAAGATGCCAAAGACCCACAAGTAAGTTCGTTCTTCTTCAAAATTTCAAGGGTCATCTAGATATGCTGTCGCGCTTCCGAACAACGCCTCGATCGTCGCTGACATATGTGACAGTGTAATCACTGATGAACATCTCAACGTGATCATGAAGGATCCAAAGGCCGTGAACTCGGACGTCTTCACAATCGGCGATGCAGCCACAGTCCAAGGCAATCCCCTCCCTGCGACAGCCCAAGTCGCAAACCAGAAAGCCAAATATCTCACGGCAAAACTCAACAAGATAGTCCGCGATAAAATGCACACCACGCCTTTCAAATTCAACAATGCAGGAAGTCTCGCATATCTAGGTGATTGGGAAGCCGTGTACGATCGCACGAAAGTACGAGGACCCAAATCGCGATGGACCGGACGTCTAGCGTGGCTTCTTTGGCGTTCTGCTTACTTCACTCAGACAGTGAGCATCAGGAACAAGTGAGTCCCGTCGTATGAGAGATCAGCAATATTGACAATCCTTTAATTATTCTCGGTTCCGTACGCAGGATCCTTGTACCGACATATTGGTCAGTATCTCGGTGCCTCCGATATGATTGCCACCGAGATTAACTCACGACCTTGATGTGCAGGTTCATAAACTGGATCTTTGGACGTGATCTCACTCGTTTCTAAATACTGAGACAGCGTGTGTCCTCGATCAAGGGGAGCTAAGATCGGGCTAGATAATATATGGATACAAAGGTGATACATGGATACAGACACATATGAGGACAGGCATGTCATGTCAGCGTTGTGTACAGGAGAGTAATCATACAAGCATAATTAGAGACACCCCTCATTAAAGCGTAGACATGGCTAGGTTGTTATGAGATGCGAGTGAGATCGCGGACGTGGTCGTTCAAATCATTTGCGGGAGGAAGACATCGTTGAGATGTGCAAGGAGGTATCACGTCAAGGTGACGACGGGCTTCCGCCTGATGGTCTTGCGAGCGTTCTCGGAACCTATATCAAGAATGCGCAGTCAGTGATCAACATTGGCTTGTCCAACTGAAAGGCGTTCACATACGATGATCTGTACCAGACAGCATCTTCTGTTCCGACGGACTTGTCGCCTTGACACCAGCCCAGAAGCCATCTACAAAGTCCCGATCCTTCCGCACGATCACCTCTGGTACACCGTGACCCTGAAGCTCCTGCAGCATCATGGCCCAGCCAGGCTCGAGGTCCTCAGAGACTTCGATGCTGCCCTTCTGGTCTACGCCGACGTGGCCGACATGGACAAATGTCCCGGGTGCAGGACTCGAGATCATGGATGTAAGCAGTCGCTTGGGGCTTAGCGGAGAGTCATGTGTCTTCGTCTTGCGTGGCGGAGGTGTAGCTGTGGCGTAGATCAGGATCGTGTGGCGAGAGTATAATGGAGCTGGTTGCTTACCGACAGTGAATACGCGACTATTAACTTTCCTGTAGAATTTGTTCGCCTCGACATCGTCGTCGAAACGGAAGCCGAATCTCCTGGTCTGGATACCTGTGAGCCCGTGACACTCGGAACGGAGAAGTACAGAGCGTACCTTGCCAGAGAACTCGTGGAAGAAAGGTTTGTCGAGACGATAGTCAAGACGATCCGGAATCTGGTGCATCCACACCAAACCCTTCGCGTTGTCAACGTCAAGAAGCCGGAACCAGTAGTTCTGCTCGATGCTGGTTCCCGGACCAACACCCAGCTTCTTGTCTGGGTTCACCGTTGTGCGGTCTCGTCCGAATACTAAGACGCCTCTAAGGCCAGAGAAAGTCCAGCTTTCTGGTTGGCCACCAAATTGCGCGTGGTACACTCGGGCGGATGCTGTGGCGATGACTTTCGCGTTGTGAGGAAGTAAGGAAGTGATGGAACGCTTGAAGTCGGTAGATAAACTGGATGAAGAGGATGTTCGTGAAGGCATTGTCGGTCGTCAGCAATATGTATAGTATGAATGTCGTCAAGTTCAAGTAATGGTGGAATGTGTCTGGGGAGCAGTTTGAGGAACCTGTGGGGATATATACCGAGGGAGCCTGTGCCCTATTAGCACGTCCGACGTGCGCATGACCGATCCAGACGCCAAGAAGGCAGGACAGTCTACGGCGTGGCAGGCGCGTGGCAGATATGAGAGAGAGAAGTACACGAGCGGACAACTGTGAAAGCGTTGTGATCATCGGCGAGGATAGTAACTCAAGTGTCCAGACATACCTGATACGCAACAGACCAACGCACAATGCAGCATGCTGATAACAACCGCAGCTGTACGAAGAAGACATATTAAAGTGAGCAAAGTCGCAGGTTGTTTGTTCAATCGTCCGATCCACGCTCGGCATCTATAGACAAAGCGATCGTCCACTCCTTGTAAGTTTAATCTCCTGACACCGCGAAGGCGAAACGTCCAGATCTGAGAAGACCAAAAAATCTTCACACTGAGCCTCGCGCAGCATGATGATCCAGACTACTCGTGGCACGATCAACGTAGTTTGCGGCTCAAAGAGACGCAAGGATTTCCACAGTAACATACCGTTCTACAGTAACAGAAGTAGCACTGGTTGCCCATCTTGGCTGGGTAATCGAAGTTGTAACTGCGACAGTCGTCGAGGGTAGATTCTTCCACCTTGAGGCATCGTGCACGCAGGAGCCCGCAGGAGCGTGCCATCACGACACGTAGATTGGTGATATCGGATTTTGCCGTATTCAGGCCATCGCTTTGGTTGCTTTGTCTAGAACTTGTAGCTTGAGCATTGATTGAAATGAAAGTAGGTATAGGGTGCTGCAGGAAGACAACATACGTGACGTACTGGTGATGCCTCGAGGAGAATGACTGGCGTAGGTCATTCGACCTATGCTGAACTGGAGGCATCTACTAAAATTTGAGAAAACGATTGGACTACACGTCTCCGAGCGTGCATAAGGCGATTGAACTGTTGAGAGACACTTCTTGATGACTGCTGAGGGGATGCAACAGAAGTACTGCATCGAATGATATCCACCGGATGTCCGTTTCCGCTGTAACGATGAGCCAGAGACCGCAGTATTTAGAATTGGCCCAGATTGTCTTCATGTAAGAATGCGATACGACGCTGGGGCAATGGGTATGATACTTTGGGCAAACACTGAGAAGAATGGATGTTTGATTGTCAAGTTCAAATTTGAGTGACAGAACGTTCGGAAGCTCGTGCCGCTAACTCCGCGCTTCTGAAACAACTCCGAATCGCTGCCCGGCACGTCAACAAGCGTACGGCGGGTGCGAGATTCAGTCGGAGTTCACATCCTATCAGCGTGCATTTTTTCGGATGGTTCCGATGAGTTTTGTGCAAAAGCTAGATCCAGCGAAATGGCAAGAGGCAAGGTGTGTTCATGCATACTCCTTATTACGTCGTGACCTCATGTTTTCTGCAGAGTAATAAAGGTCGTCGCGGAAGAGGCAGAGGCGGAAAGCCCGGCCTAGTAGATGACGCCTGGCGTTCAGATGTCGTTGAGAAATCTGACATGCACAACGAACGCTTTGAGAAGTACTACAAAGCACAGGGTATTCTCGCTGACGACGAGTGGGAATCCTTCATGTACCACTTGAGAGAACCTCTGCCGACAACGTTCCGTGTAGCTGGAAGTCGACAGTCGGTTGCTTCACTACCCTAAAACGATTCTAATATTGACCTCATGCATAGGACGGCGCGGTTGCTGAATGAGATGATCAAAGACACCCATGTTCCTCACTTAGCAGGTGTTGTTTTCGAGGGAGAGGCTGTTTCTCCTCCGAAACAGATAGATTGGTGCGCTCTAGGTATGAGTAACCGCACAGAAAGCTTACCTTGTGGTAGGTATCCGGATGGCCTGGCATGGGTGTTCAATGTATCAAAGAAGGTCTTGAGGAAGTCCCCTGAATTCAAGAAATTCCACAATTTCTTAGTCTTCGAGACTGAGGTTGTACGTATTCGTTTACCAACGGTTACGCACGGATTCTGAAGTTATGTCAGGGGAATATTTCTCGACAGGAGGCTGTCAGCATGTTGCCACCTCTGTTCCTTGGTGTCGAACCTCACCATCGAGTGCGTCTTGCAGCTTGATGCAACCATGGCTGATCGCGTTAAACAACCGTGTCTAGGTCATGGACATGTGCGCCGCTCCTGGTTCAAAGGTATGGTCACCGTTTCCAAGGTGTTCACATATTGAACGATCATTGTAGACGGCGCAACTGTTGGAAGCTCTCCATGCGCAAGACACCGCGACGGCTTCCTCGATTCCTTCAGGCCTCCTGATCGCGAATGATAGTGATCACAAACGCACACACCTTCTCATTCATCAGTCTGCACGATTGCCTTCACCTGCGCTAATGGTAACAAATCATGACGCCTCAATCTACCCCGCGATCAAGATACCATCAGAAGTGACAACATTCCCTACCGATACGAAGCCACGAGTAGCAGCGAAGAGGCAACACCAACTACTGTTTGACCGTATCCTCTGTGACGTCCCATGTAGCGGCGATGGAACCGTACGAAAGAATCCAGGCATATGGAATAAATGGTCTCCAATGGATGGGAACGGGTTACATGGGTATGTCCGATCTCATTCATTACACAGGAACGCCAGCTGGAAGGTCTGTCTCCCAGCTTACAGATACGGATCCTCCAACGTGCCATGCGTATGCTGAAGAAAGGGGGTCGTATTGTGTATTCAACTTGCTCGCTAAACCCCGTTGAGAACGAGGCTGTGATCGTAGGAGCTTTGAAGAGTATACCAGGTTCGTTATCGTGCTCATGTGATTGCGCATGTGGGTCAACTGACGCGGAATGCCAGGTTTCGTGCTTGTCGATGTATCTCACCAGCTGCCTGGGCTCGTCTCCCGCCCAGGTCTTGCTTCTTGGAAACCTTCTGTAGATCGCACTATGGACACGGAGTTCCAAACCTACGAAGATTACGTGCAATCTCTCCCAGAAGATCAACGGGAAAATAGCAAGATGGTGGCCTCCCATTGGCCTCCACCATTGGCTTCTGCCAATGAGCTCCGTCTTGAACGCTGGTGACTAGTCGAAACCCTACTTATTGCCGTCATGGGTTAACTCACATCTATCGTAGTATAAGGATATACCCGCATCTTCAGGACACGGGCGGGTTTTTCATAGCTGTCCTGGAGAAACCCCCGGCTGCACACTCGGGAACGGCCCATGCTCCGAAAGCATCGTGAGTTTCATGATTGTCTCTCGCGCTTTCGTTCTCATGGTTTGGCAGGGACGGAAAGAGACCCGCAGATTCTGTAGAAGGCCTTGAGACGTCTGAAGTAAAGAAACCCAAGCTGTCATATGACGTTGACGGCCCGTCCACTGAGGACATTACCGAAACAGATGACGCGGACGACGACGACGGTGCCGATACTGATCTAGGTACAACCCCGGAGATGTCATTGGATTCCAGCAAAGTTCTTCTCGTAGATCAGCCTGCTTCAGCGGAAACCTCACAGAACAAAGAGGGGAAGGTGTCCAAGGGCGCCGACATACATTTCAAGGAAAACCCATATACGTTCATCTCACCTAACGACCCCATTATCCAAGGCTGCATGTGGGTAATTCCACGGATCGTTTGGAAAGTTCATTCACAGATTGATTCTCTTAGCTCCAAATTCAACCTGAAGCCGGAGTTTCCTGCGTCCAATATCCTTGTGCGTAACCCGGAGGGCGAAGCTGCACGATCGCTATACATGACGAACGACATTGTCAAGGCTATCGTCCAGCACAACGACTACACTCGGATTAGACTTGTGACATGTGGTACCAAAGTCCTGGCAAAGCAAGAGGGCAGCGCATCTAAGCGCGAAGGTGGTGAACCTCAATTCCGTATCCTTGGGGAGGGTTTGCCCGTTATGCTACCTTACATCGAGCCGGAGTGCATCATCGACGCCGATTTGACCGCTCTTAGGATTCTGATGGAGGGCTATTATCCTGTTATATCAGGTTTCGGAGACCCATTCCGTTCGGTTATCGAAGCAAGAGGTACGGGATTGATTATTCCTTGTATGTCTTCATTACTGAACGTCGCGGTAGCAACGGGAAGTCATGTAGTACGCTTCAAGCCTGAGCTCGTTGGGAATGCAACGTATGTGTCTCTGTTACCCCCACAACACTGGAGGACGTACCTGATCGCATTTGTAGACGAACGTATGAGCTAACGCTTCCCATCTGGAAGTCTGCAGTCTCTGTGACTCTGATGATTGAGAAGAGGGCAAAAAGGTAAACATAGTTCGACGTATTCTCATGCAAGAGAACAGCCCCACTGACCTCCATTTGCTAGTGCACTGAGCCTGAGAGTTTTTGGTGAGGATATAACGACTGCAGCTCGGGAAGCGGCGCAGAAAAGACAGGCAGCTCCGGAAGCTCAATCAGAAGGACCAGAAACTGTCACCACAGCAGAAGAGCCAGAAGAAAGTATGATAGAGACTGAATAGGTGGCCCTAGATGTTGATGTTGTAAGCTGTCGTGTAGCATCTGTGCTTTTTGTCTTTCGTATTCTTGTGGAAGAAGGATGCGTCTTTACCGGAGCACCGCGGACCGAGGTACAGCAACGGGAGGTTTCGTCACTCGTGAAACTGGTAGGCACAACTTAGCACGCTAGTGTTGGCGTGCGCGGGGCCCACAACCGATCGTAACTGCGGTTCCGACGGATAACCTTGTTTGTTCAACAATTTTACCGCTCAGATCTAGTCACTCGAATAGAGATAAATTGATCTGGGCTCATGTACGTTTTGCGATTGTCGGCAGTTTGTGAAAGTCGTTAACCATCATCCATGTCCTCATCTCGTCGCTCACGTTCAAAGGCAGGTTCAGCTGCAGACAATGGCAGCACCTCGCGGGCGCAATCTCGGAACGCAGCAAAAGAGGCACGTCGAATACGAGGAGAAATCGCGTGCGCGGAATGCAGACGGTTCGAATCCAAATTCACCTTCTTTGCCAACTATGCTCACGCTGTCTCGGACGTGCGCTGGCACTCTCTACGCCATTGCAGGTTGAAAATTCGATGCGACCGGAAAGGTGAAATACTCGATAGTTGCTCCCGCGAAGCATCATTGATCCAGTATTAATTAAACTCTGTACCAGTGCCGTGCTCAACATGTGTGGCGAGGGGCTGCGCGATCCTTTGCCCCAACGGTGAGCCAATAATTTTGTGGTACGTTGTGTGGAGTTAACAGATCACAGATGTCCTTCCTCCCGGAGACAACAGTCGGTATGTTCCCCTGCTACTCTTGCCGCGGACAAGCCTCCTTAATCTGGTTTGCAGACATGTCGACTTCGCTACCGATCATTTGCAGCAGAAAATCACGAAGATGGAAGCAAGAATGCGGCTGCTGGAAGACGCCCTTGAGGTGGCACAAATGCAGGACTCCCCAGAACCACATCCTCTACTGAGGACACCATTTCTGCTTGACGATGAAGAACTAGATGATGGGGAGGTCGCCAAGCCTGAGGACGAGCTGGTGGAAGTCATGGGCTCGCTCCACATCAACGAGAAGGACGGCAGCGTGCAATTCTACGGTCCAACTGGGGGTGGAGAGGTGGGTAGTATTGAATTTCAATACATTCCGGACCGAAACTTATCCTGTCGCGCCTAGAGTCTACTCAGAGTGAGTACATCACGGGCCCCAATCAGCAGCTTCTGACAAAGTTTACAGCATGAGGGGAACCAAAAACGACTCAAATCAGTAGCAGTGCAAGATAGCAACGCTCCCATGGCCCTGCGCGCACTGGGCCTCCCGCAAGAATTCGACGTCTTTTTCCTTTCCTTCCCCTTCACACCGATGGGCATACCGCGGTCGCCCGTCAGGTTGACAATAGAGACCCTTCTCCCACCTCGCTCCCGAACGGAAGAGCTTGTCGAGATCTTCATGGAGAACCTCTCGTGGATGTTCCAGATCGTCACTCTATCATACCTCAAGACAGAGCTCGTCCCAATGGTGTATCGACGAGCTGCAGGCGATCTCAGACGAGCAGAAGACTATTGTCCCCACGACCTCGCTTTGATGCTCATCGTACTCGCGATCGGAGCATTGGTCGATCTCACTCAAAGACCGTACAACGCAGAGGCACATCGATACGCTGCGATGGCAAGGACTGCAGCAGGACTGCAGCCGCTGATGGAGGATATCTCACTCGCCACCGTTAAGTTCACTCACCTTCTGAGCATTTACAACGGTATGTGCGGCAAGGAGAGTGCCATATCTAGTACATACGCTTTGACAAATGTGGCAAGCGTGATGGCTCAAAAGGTGCGTCTCATTGTGTTGATCGTTCGCAAGACGTTCGCTAACTGCGTTGACGAGTAGATCGGTCTACGTGAGCATTCCGCGTAGAGCTGTTCAACTTCTCGACCTCATCCTTTTTCAGATATGGATCCTTCAGTATGGAACCTAGACGAGAAGACGTGCTACGAACGTCGTTCGTACTTCTGGAGTCTACTGCAGGCGGACATATGGATGGTGCGATCCCCTCATTCCGTGACGAGTCGGTCAACCGCCTGATAGCTCTCCTTAGTGTCTAAGCTCAGGCCGTCCTCCAGCCATCTCAAACAGCGGTGCACATTGTAGGGTACCTACTGAAGAAGATTACCTCAAATTTAGGAAAGGCGAGAAGATAGAAGGATGTATGTTACCCCCCACTTATCAGTCTACAGGTCTGACGATATGCTAGTTGGGATTTGGGGTGCAATGCATGCCCGGGATTGCCTGATCCCGCTCTCTCGACATATCAATTCTACGACTCCACCGACATATCAAAGTGTACTCGATCTGGAGAAGAAACTAGTAGCTCATTTCGTTCCCAACTCGGATGCCTTGGGCCCAAGCGATTCGGTAGCCACTTCGATGCGAGGATGGGTGCGGTCGCATTATCATGAATTGAGTAAGTCCTATGTCTTCAAATCTGCGCGGAAAGTAAACGTTGATTCTGTTCCTATCAGTTCTGCTCTTTTTGCATCGCGCGTTCTTCGCTAAAGCCATTGCAACCCACCCTGATAACCCTTTGAATAGTCCCTACGCATATTCCTTCAGAACGGCATACCACTGTGCCTGCGTCGTGATGCGGACGATAATATACCAGTACACTTTATATCCTGATCTCATGTCTCGGATCTGGCAGATATGGACGTTCGCGTTCACTTCAGCGGTCAGTATCTCTTTATTACTAGATCATCGTGTAGGTTGCGTTGACTGATTTTTCTTAATACACTCAGGTGATTATCGGCGCTGTGGCGACGCGGACCCAAGAGTTGGATCTTGACCCACCGCCGCTGAAGATGTTCGACGAAATCTGCGAGGTCTTCCGCGCAGCCTCCACCATCAGTCCTCGCGCAGCGAAAGGCCTGGTGAGCCCCTTGCCCTGCACCTGAAGTCTCCGAGTCACTCATCCCATTCTTCCATTCAAGCCCGTATTGATTTCCCTGCAAGAAAAGGCACATCGACTACGTAACAGGAAGGGCAAAGAGCCAATGCGGCCTGGCTCTGCGTCGAGTAGCACCATCGGTCCCGGACCTACCCACCTGGACGACGACATTGCCGTCTTCGCGGGCAAGACACGCATTGTGGCGCAAAGTGTGGCCTCGCCCTCGCCCTATGCAGTGCTGTCTCACTTACCTCCTGTATCTTATCACACGGGCCGCCAACCGTTCGCTCTCGCGAGCGGGTATCCACCTCAAGGTCCCCCACACTCGATGCCGCCGCACCACCTACATCACCCATCACGTCCTGCGACCTCCTCTTACAATATGCACTCAGCACCGGTTCCGAGTCCATCGTTTCCCTTGGGCTCGCATGACCATCCCCAGCCCTCTGGTAGTCAACCGCCGACATGGAGTCGTCAGAGTCATGGGCTCGACCTGCATCATGCAGGACCGACAGCATCCGACCCAGCGTATTACCATTTTCAGCATGAAGGGGCGGGCCCTGTCGATTTCATACTGGATGATTCGTGGTCGAGTTTCTTGCAGAATTATGCCGGGATACCGCCACCAGGTTAGCATTGCGAGCCCGGGTGCAGGGCTGGTATGCACTGGGAAGAAGATAGCGTGAGGTTATGGGATTTTCATCTTAATTTTGTTTGGTGGCGGACTTACATAAGAGCTTTCGTCGTTTTGGTCTGCTACACAAGAAGCTTGGATGATGGTGTAGCAATAGTCGATAACATACCCCCTACATGGAATATTAGAATTTAGTCTCGAGCTTTGCGGCGAACCCTCTAGAGGAGACATCGTCAAGTATTGTTACGATCGAATGGAAGTTGGAAGGACGTTTACGAGCTCGAGACACTCAGGGCGTAATCACCGCCGATAGAAGTCAAACAACCACCTACAAGCATATGCATGCTGCTTCGTGCGTAACATTTGGAAATTCGTATAGCTAAAGAAATCCATCGTTGCACTCAAAGAACAAGGCAACTTGAAGCTGTGAGCAGGAGGAGGATCAACGGGTAAACCAATCCGCCAGCCTACGGGACTCCGAGAGCCTCGAGGAGGGACTTACTTGCTCATATCTCTCTTCGCGTTCCCATAAAACCTCTTATCGACCCCGTCCTTAGGCTCCATGCACCCCAGAGCCACCACAAGACTCCTCGCCCTCTCTCGTCAATTCTCGCGTTCTGCACCATCTTTCACTAACAACAACTTGCCGAGCAACCCGCGTCTCTCGCGCGTCATGTCGTTCTCCGAGGATGCCAAAGACGAGGTCCCACCCGGTTCGAAGGTCGAGGACAAACCTGCAGTGGTGTCGCAGTTCAACTTTGCGTTGTCTGAGGTACCGAAGAACCCGTTGGGAGAGGGAAGGTGGATCAAGACGGCTGCCGCGTTGATCATTGGGTATGTGTGTGCATGGACATTGGGGTCAAGCTCATGATCTCAACGGAATGTCCACTGTCCTAACTTGCGAACCGTGAATTGTTGGCGAGGGTAGAGATGAAATTCTTAATGGCAAGACCCTTGACCGAAACTCCAACTACTTCGCGAGGTATTGCTTTGAGTATGGTATTGAGCTGTAAGCACCATCTGACTCGGAGTACCTTTGACATGGAATTTCCACTCACAACTGAATCCAGGAAACGAATTGAGGTAATTGCAGATGATGAAGAGGAAATGTATGTCTGGTGACCACCAGGGCATCATGTATCGTACTGATTATGTCCTTAGTATCGAAGCCAGCCGACGCATGGTCAAGACATACGACTTCGTGATCACCTCAGGCGGGATTGGACCCACACATGATGGTACGTTCGCTCTATTAGCACTTTGTGTCTTATCCCCTCAATACGTGCCCGTATCTCCTGCAGACATTACATACGCCTCCCTTGCCAAGTCTTTTGGTCAAGATCTAACGCACCACCAAGAAACCCTGCACCGAATGTCAGAAATGAGCAAGCAGCGCTGGGGCGCGTCCCTAGCTCAACAGAATCCCGAACAGCGCACCGCGAGAGAACGCATGGCGTTATTCCCGGACAAGGCGGAGGTGTTGTTCATCGCGCCGGACGTATGGGTGGTACGTTCGACTATTTTTCATCAGGCGACGAAGAATAAGATGTTAACTTCGAGGTATGAATGTGTGCTAGCCTGTGGTGCGGTTAGAAGGGAAGCTTTGCGTGTTCCCTGGTATCCCGAAACTATTCCAGCGGATGCTCACAGGTCTGACACCTTTCCTCCCTCTCCCACCTCTGTCCGAACGGCCGTACCGACAACAAATATTCACATCGTAAGTTTATCTTCCACCTCCTTGTCTCATCCTCTGATATCGACCTTCGTTCTACCAGACAACCCGAATCATCCATCGCACCCTTCCTGACAGACCTCCAAGCACGTACGAAAGCGCAAGGCATCCGCGTCGGGTCGTACCCTTTGCTCGCAGCTGGCGTGTATGTATCTCTGATCGGACGGGACCAGACGGCGGTGCGCGGGTTCGCGGAGGAGGTGGTGGCGAAGCTAGAGGGGAGGTTGGTCAGTGAGGAGGAGGCGAGGGAGATGGTCAGGGAGAAGGAGAAAGGTGCTGCGTGATGAGACGAGGGAAGTGGTAGGCCTTGTCAGGTTGAGGTTTTATGGGTGTATTACTATCATGCCATACTGCGACAACGCACAGGCCCATAGTTGTATTATATAGAAGCATCTCTCACGCACAGACAAAATTGTACCATAACGTTTTATTATCATACCAAGTCAGCTTGGATCGTGACTAAAGAAGGTAAGTTAAAGGCCTCTCGGGGCGTACATCGTAAATCGTAACGAGCATCGTCAGAATGCATGCGATGGAAGGAAAGCAGCCATCATGGGTGCACGCAAACTGACGGGGGTGAAAGGCACTTCGGGGTCGGGCAGATCACGAACTCAAGCGCGAAACACAAACAGAGATTGCCTGGTCAAAGGATTGACCAGACCACGAACGGAACACAAAGCAAGTAACACCACATGCGAGATGACGACGACTCATAAGATAACCAAAAGTAGACAGATAAAACGAGAATGGAAAATCTAGCTTGGGAGGTAGAAAGTATGTGCGGGTGGTGCGCGAAAACCAATCAATAGCTTGCACACGCTTAAAGGAGCATAGCAGCAGCGAAGACGGATCCAGCAATAGCAGCAGCGCCGCTAGCAACGAGACCGAGCGCACCGCTGCCGCTCTTGGCAGCAACTCCGGCGGTGGGGGAAGCGGAACCGCTGGCGGAACCAGTAGTCTTCGCGGAGGTAGCAGGTGTGGAGGCGGGCGTAGATGCAGCAGGAGCAGCAGGAGTAGTGGCCGGAGCGCCGCTAGCAGCAGGGGCAGAGGCGCCGTCAATCTGAGCCTGGACGGTAGCGTTGAATGTACCAGACATGTTCGTCATGCTGAGTCGGAAATGGTCAGATTGGGTTCAGATGGATAGGATCATCAGCGGACGTACGTAAACTTGGCAGAGAAAGCAAGAGCGGGGTACTGAGGGTTTGTGGCATCCTGCAATCCGAGAGACTGGACACGGATGAAGCTGCAACACAGCTAAATGACTTGTTTCTACAGGATGAAAATGAGTATACGTACTAATCAGCGCCGTTGGGACCAATGTTGGCGAGAGGAGTGAATACAACAGACGACGTCGTGGCGGTGTTAACGTTAGCAACCACAGTCTGGAGCTCAGTCTGAAACAGATACACCGGCGTCAGTACCAAACGAAAAAAACAAAAAGGTATGTCCCGATGGCGTGCGTATACACAAGCATACCGCCGGCCAGGGAACACGAAACTCACCTGTTGTTGTTGGCTACCAACAGCGATGGTGACCAGGGCGGGCCCAAAGCTGGCCAGGGTGGGCACGTTACCATCGTCTTCCCACGAGATGGTTTGGGACTGGCCACCAGCCCAGCTTGAAGAGGCAACGGGGGAAGTCATCTATGCCACGCACTCCTCATTAGCACTGCACACTTCATTTTGCACGCTATAAACACGTACGAAGAGGGCAGCAGAGACTGACTGCGCGCAGATAGCGAGAGCGATCAATTTGACGGAGGAGAACATCTTTTCGGATTATTTTTTCGAGAAGATAATGAATGTGTGGGTGGAGAGAGTGGAATGGACTGCGCCGACGAGGACGAGAACGAGAACGAAGAGGACGAGGAGGGCGAGAGACGACGACGTTGATAACGTTGATGAGGAAGAAACAAGGAAACATATAACGACCACCAACCTGTATATTCGGGCGGAGATCGAATATCATTTGATCGCGCGCACGCGATTACGCGACCGACCTTTCTCCGCTCACCGGCCCCGAGACGTTCGCGGTTTGCCATGCCAATCACGCCCAGGTCGAATCTCGACTGACACTCGACACAAAATGCTGCGCTCAGTCGATGGATACATTCGATGCAATACACCTGCATACTGATACTAAGATACAACACACCTCTTCAACGAAGATGCATGGCGGTCAAAGACGGGACGGATAGAAATGTTGCCAGGTACAAATATCAACCAGATTAGAAGGACACGCGTGTCACATCTTGACACACCACGTACAACATATCAACCATTCACCAGACACGCAGAAACGCCAACCGGCTTGTCGACGGTTCCACGGTTAAAGGTAACGGCGAGTCGGTGCGCAGCAGGAGGCTCAGACTCTGGAAGAGACCGCGTAAGAGGTCGACAGCGAACTTGTATCTGGGCTCGGACTTGATGGCGGGTGGCGTCGGTTTAAGCATGCGGTTCCGTCTTCGTCGTTCCATCTCCGCCAACATCGCAATGGTGATCGCTCTCTCCAGCTCGGGAGTCCAGATCGTAGTTGTAGGTTCGGCCTGCGATGACTCCGCCTGACTCTGTGCGTACGACGTGGCGGGTGACGAACGAAAAGCCTGGCGGAGATTACTGCTCCCAGACGTGCGTCGCAGGGTGTGTCTCCGCGGTTTCTTCCTCAAAGTACTCGGCTCTGGATTGTTCGCCGAAGCTCGGGACGAACCGCGATAGACCTTGTTGGTGTCGTCGTCGGTGTCCTGGATGTGGCCTGATGTTACGACATCCGCCTGCTGGGCCGAAAATAGCACCGGCTATGAGACATCATGTTATTTTTGATGAGGACGGTACAAATATAGCTACTCACGCGCGGTAAAGACTTCGCGACGTAACCGACGGCATTGCTATCGGCAGTGAGCAGGGGACGTCCTCCAAAGGAGTCAGCAGGAGAGGGCGGGGTATAATAGATTGTGGTCGTGGAGTCTTCGTGAGACAATACTTTGCTCGAGGAAGGACTCAACATAGTGACTATAAGACCTTGCGTCGCGTCGGGTGCCTTGAGCAGTTTGTGGTTGGGAGATGGTGAAGGCGTTCCAGCCAGAGTCTGATCGCCCAACCACGACAAGTCGGGCCACAAATCCCCAGCGGAGTTCCTCTTGGAAAGCATCGTCGAGCAAGGTGAGCCAGAAGCAGCAGAGCGGTCCGGTGTAGTAGATGTAGTGGCAGATAGGTCTGTCGGAGAATATGCAGTTGTCATGTCTTCTGTAGAGGTAGTGTCGTGTACAAATATCTCTGGAATCGTAATGTCGAGCGGTTCGTAGGAGCAGAAAGGATCGTTCGGGTTCATAGTAAAAGGAGTGTGGTCGGAAATGAGCGTGAGCAGGCTAGCATCCATGGCGAAAGGGTCGAACGTTTGAGGCGGCGAGAAGGGACAACGGTCCAAAGCCACTTGCCGGTGCATCTGGGTGGCGAGCATCGTAAAGCAGCGTTCTCGGGAAATCTTGAAGGGACGTTTGTCGTCGAAGAGAATGAGAAAACCTGAAAGAGAACCTGGAGATTCTCAACTTGAAACAGACCGTTCCAAATCGGGAGCATTATGTAATGCCAAGATATTCAGCGTCTATACTTGTTGCCGGCCATTCCACCCACCACCTCCCTCCTCTCAATACCACTTCCTCAAACAATGTCGAACAACGACTCAAATGGGGTCTCTAGCGTCGTGCACGATGTCGCAGAAGCTGCGGATCAATTTGTGGACAAAGTCACCGGTGTAGAGGCTGTCGAAGTCGAGGCAGAAGGAGAGACAAGCCAGCCAGAAGGCAAGATGTCCATGGAAGAACGCAAAGTCAGGATGGACCAGCTGAGAAAGAAGATGGTAAGTCGTCCCCTTTGTCCTCTCCAATCGAATATGCACATTGACGACATGGTTTTATCGTCGTCAGCGCTCCTCAGCACAAGCGAATCGCGCCTCTGTCATCGAAGAGGTCACCAAAGCCAAGGTCTCCGCGAGGGAGACAGCACGGTTAGAGAGGCAACGCAAACTCGCGGAGGTGTTGCGATCGAAGGCAGATGCGGAGGAGAGAGGCGAGGATGTGGAAAGGGCGAAGAATTGGGAGTATACAGTGGAGGAGAACGATGAGTGGGAGAAGAAGTTGGCGAGGAAGGCGAGGAGAGCAGATTTCGAGTTCCATGGTGAGTGATCCGGCTGAGACTGTATGGTTGGTAGGTTCCTGACGGCGATTTGGCGTTGTAGACGATGCACATGCGGCACGGAAACGGTACAAGAAGGACCTCGACCATATCAAACCTGACCTGGCTGCGTACAATAGACAAAAAGAAATTGCAATGGGTCTCGCCCCTGGGACATTGACCAACGCAGGAGGGTCTTCGTCGGCCATCACGAGCTTCAACCCGAATGGTCCTTCATCATCACAAGTACGTCTGCAATCCCCGGCTTTCCTTCTGTCATGTTGCTAATGGACGTCATCTCTTTGTAGTTGGTCCCAACGGCTCAGCAACAACAGCTTGCTGCACAATCCTTGTATCGGGACGCCAACACGCTGTTATATGCTGATAACAAGCCTTCGGAAGATGCTATTGACCGAGTCATGGCCAAGATGAACAAAGAGTACGTTAACTCGTCATATTGCATGTCTTCCGCCCTGACATTCTCCTTCGTTGCAACAGTATCGACAAGAAGAGCAAGTTCTCGCGAAAGCGGGCGAACGAGGACGACGGCGATATCACGTATATCAACGAGCAGAATCGTGTCTTCAACAAGAAGGTGCGTCTCCACGTCCTACTCTACTCAATGTTCATTTGTGCTGACAGTCTCGTTCATGTGTTGCAGATCGCACGTTACTACGACAAGTATACGGCGGAGATTCGGGCGAGCTTCGAACGTGGTACGGCTCTGTGAAGCTGTTACTATTAGAGGCTCACTTTTGTGTACGTGGGCTGCTGTATGTATTTCTACGGACTTCATAGTATACCTGTAACGGTGCTACAACGATACGGTTTTCCTGCTGACATCAGACGAGCGCAACTATGAATGTACGAGAGACGAGAGACCGCCATCCACTGTGCATTGCCCAATTGTTTGGACGGGGACAACATGATGATACGAGCTGCACTCAGTGTGCATAGTACTGTCGTGTATGGGCGTGCAGAAAGTATAATTGCTTTGCGACATCAACAGAGGGCTACAGTACGTACAACCAATACACATACATACAATCACAACTCGAAAAGCATCTTCCTCCGGTGACCTTCGACGACAACGATCGGACATGCAAAATTCTAACCCAAAGGTAAACACAGGTCAGTAAAAACGGCTCATCGCAGTGAGAACAACCCAAAAATGAGAAAAAGAATTCAGTATTGCAGAATCGAATCAGCATTTGGACCGCGAAGTCCATAAGACTGTTGAGCTTGATATGTGATTTGATATTCATCATAATGGGAGGAGAAACTCGCTGTGGGAGAACACGAGCTTCACGAAAAGAAACTCACGAGTTGCCGTTGTCGCTATGCAGGCTTCTCAATGCTTCCAAACTTCAAATTGTCCACAAGAACAAGAGCTAAATCCTAAAAATACATGTGGAGAAGAGGAGGAGTTTGAGAGGAAGAGAAGAGAGAACGGCCCTCGTCGAAAATTTATAGGCGGTAACTGGCGCCTGTCATTGTGACTTGCGGGCCGGTTCATTCGACTCGCCTATATATCTGACCACAGCTCCGAGTCCGCTAAACCACTTCTGTAGACGATATAAAGAGACCCAGGGACCAGGCGATACAATAAACACCCGTATGAATATATACACAGTGATACCGATCATATGGTCGTGAAACATAAATCTTACAACCATTCCTGCGTTGTTTTCAACCTCCACTTACGCTGCAACTTGAACAGAAGCCAAGTCAGACTCTCGGCAACATCGACATGATTCAGATGAGAAACTCACCAGGAGGACCTGGGAGAATCCTTCCCAACCACTTCTCAATCGCGTCAAAGCACCTCGTATACTCCGGCTCCCAGAACGGTGCCACCAGGATATCGTGGCACGCGTCCTTCGCGACATAGATCTCGACATTCTCCGCACCCTGGTCTGCGATAATGCGTTTTTCGAGCGTCTGGATCTGGTCGTACAAGATCTCGACGTCGCCGTACGTGATGAAGGCGGGAGGGAAACTTTTGAACGACGCAGGCTCGGCGTTTGGGTTCTTGGACGCAGGGGAGATGAAACGAGAGGTGTTGGCGCCTTCGGGCCATCCCAAGAGTTTGCAGTAGTTCTCGCGTGCGTACACGAACACATCACCATTGGGATCTGTGAGGTAATCCGTGTTCAGGAACTTGCGTTCGGAGGAGTGCTCCCCGTCATGCGAGTTGCCGATGTCGACCCACGGGCTGAGGAGGATGTTTGCGACGGGCGGGGCAGGAATAGGGAGGCCAGAGAAGGCGGGGTCGGCGCGGGTCTCGAGGAGGTACCTGGTGAGCGCAAGTGCAAGGTTCGCGCCCGCGGAGTCTCCCACGGTGATGATGTCCTCCGCCTTGAAGCCGACATCGTTGATGAGGTACGCATACCCTGCGAGCACGTCAATCAGCGCTGTAGGGAAGGGGTTGGCTAGACCTTCCGGTGGGCCTGTCGTGCGTCGGTACTCGACGTTGAAACCTCGCTGGATGGAGGGGTGGGTCGCGGTGAGACGAGTGGTGAGGCTGCCCCAGGCTCCTACGGGCGAAGCGGTCCCTGCGATGAACGCGCCTCCGTGCAGGAGATACACGACCTTCTCGCCAGGTCGCGCAGGAGTGCCCACAGGGAGATCATGACCTTGTTTGTCGTACCAGTATCCGGGAATGGTGATGGACTTGATGTTACCCTGGTCAGCCCACTGCTTGACCTGGCCGACGACAAGGTCAGGGGAAGGGGGGATCCATATACCTTTGACGCCCTTGTCTTGGACGATGGCGTGATGGTCGGGGAACTTCGGATTACGACCAGCTCTGGAACGGACATGAACGTCTGTATAGGATACGCAGAACGAGGGATACTCACCTCGCGGCTATCGAGCTCAGAGCGGTGGACAATCGCATGACCTGGAGCATGATACTCTGCTGATACGTCCATGTCGGTCTAGGACGTCCAGACTTGGGTATGAAGAGGATCAACCATGTAGGCAGTCGGATGAAGACAGTGACAGCAAGCTCTACGGCGAGGTAGAGCGTCCTGAATGGCTCGTGGCGGAGAGCGTGGACCATAATTGAAGCTGGGTTTTGGACGGGAATGAGGGCTGCTCACTGAGACATGCTGTGTATTTATGTAGCGTCCCATGTGCTGTCACGAATGAATGCCGCATTCTTGATTTGATAGAATGTGTGTCTGAAGGCTTCTGTGAGAGCGAGTTCTGCCAGATAACGAAATTGGCGTAAGGAGACATGCTAAAGCTTGCGGTCAGTTAGTATTACTGAATGTCTCTGTCCTGATGACAAAGACAATGAACAGAGGTTCCGAGTGGGAACCGACATTGCAGGGACAACTAACGGAGACTGACTGGGTCTAGGACAGTACTACTTAGTGAGCTGGGTGGCGCCAAGAAACCTTCGATCAGGTTGATCGAGCGATATGATACGCCTTGTCCTCGAACAATATCCAACTTCGTAGCAGCAAGTACGCTTTCGTGCTGACACGACCTGCTTCGGATTATAAGTAGCTTAAAAACAGCTGACTCAGGCTTTCATGTACTCCATCGACACACGACAACCACGCAAAGAGAAGACTCGGGCATCTCACAAAGTTCCGGGCGAACGTCTCAAGACTGTCGTTCGACGTCTCCCACCCAACCTCCCGGAGCAGATCTTTTGGAACAGCGTGCAGGATTGGGTGTCAGAGGAGACCGTCACATGGAAAGTCTATCATCAGGGAAAGTTCAAGAAAAGGTGCGGCCATTGCATCACGTCCGAGAAAAGGCTGATTATGCGTGGGGTTAGATTCAACAAGGAGAACATCAATTCTCGCGCGTACATCGCGTTCAAGGATGAGGAGGCATTAGCAACATTTAGCCGTGAATACGATGGTCACCTCTTTCGTGACAAAGCCGGTGCGTTCCACCACCCCTCCTCCACAGCCACCTACTGACGACAACGCTCCCAGGCAACGAGTCTATAGCAGTCGTCGAGTTTGCGCCGCACCAGAAGGTGCCGAGTGAGAAGAAGAAAGTGGATACACGGGTTGGAACCATCGAGAAAGGTATGGCCGATCCTTCCATTCACTGCCGATTCACGCGTGCTGACTGCCGCAGACGAGGATTACCTATCTTTCCTCGAGTCACTCAAGGAAAGCCCGAGCAAAGCCTTCGATGTCGATACTTTGGAACAACTCGGTGCGCGATTCTCTCTCCTGCACGATGTATCCATCTTCACGAGCCTACAGCATCCGCAGAGCGACCGCCCCCCGCACCCACGACCACGCCCCTCCTCGAGGCTCTGAAGGCCGAGAAATCGGCCCAGAAGGACAAAGAGAGCATCATCCGCGCGCATGCCCATTACAAAGACCCCGCCATAGCCGGCGGCTCTTCACACAAGAAGGACGACGGAGGGAAGGGCAAGCGGGGCGCCGGGCTCCCTCCCAAACCCAGCACCGCGAACGAGACGACGCCGCAAGGCAAGAAGGCAACCAAACCAGCACCGAAAGGCGACACGACGCCCATGCCCAAGAAGATCGCGCAGAACCCAAATGTCAATGCAAATGCAAATAGTGCGAGTGCGCAGGCTGCTACGGCGAAATCGGCTCCGGCAGCGAGACCGACGCCAAAGTCGCCGAGACGGAATCGCGACAAGGATGCCTCGAAACAGGAAAAGACGGCGACTCAGGCTGCACCGCGCGCCCAGACTCCAGATACGCTCGCTGCACCTTCTAACGCAGCTGCTTCCAGTAGCACTACTGCAGCGCCCACCGCTCCAGGAGGGGCAGGAGGAGCCCCTCCCTCTCGGCGCACACGGCCCATCTTCGGACTCGCCTCCCGACACTTCGAAGCTGCTCTCAGTGGTGCGGGCGTCGAACGGAAAGCGCCCCCGAAGCGCGAGGCAGGCAAAGATAAGGACAACAAGGACAAGGATGCACCTGCCGACGAGGGAAAGGCGGCGTTGACGAGGGAGGCGGCGGTCCAGGGGTTGGCGATCTTGACGAGACCTGCTGGGGCTCCTGGTACGCAGGAAAGTGCTGGTCCGGGTCCGGGTGGGAGCTCTGATGGCGCTGGGAGAGGCAGGGGACGAGGGAGGGGAGCGAGGGGGCGTGGGGGACCAAGAGGTGGTTAAAACATTCACCGCTACGCTACAAGGAAAGAACATCATGCATCCACGTCGCTGCAAAGACCCACGCTGGCTCGCCTTTCGTCCCATGGAATCATCCGACCTCCCTAGAGCTTGGAACACTGCTGCACCGCTCAGCCTTGGACAGTCGTCCTCGCCCTTGCCCGTTCTGAGCATCCATAAGATCTTGTCCGTTCCAAGTACATCGTCGCATCGACTTATGACACCTGTTGTATCCGGTTTTTGTACAAGTAAACCAAGCTTGCGTATCCATTCCATTGCTCTCTTTGGGGTCAAATCAACTCTACAGGATATTGCACAATTGTACCTATCGCTAGTCAGGTATATCGTAGATGGTTTTGATGACATGGTCCGCTTTCCTCCCTGTATGCTTAACGAAACCCATGAAATCCAGCTCATGCAACGCACGCATGAACCGCGCCTGCACCTCCACGCCCCACTTTTCGTCCTCCGTCATTCCATCCTCCTCATCTAACTCCATACCCTCATCCTCCTTCACTGCTTTTTGCTTGCCCTTGCCCATCGCTCTAGTTTTCTTGGGACTGGGAGTCCGAGTCCGAGTCCGTCGGTCCCGCAGCTGGTCCCTCTGCGTCTCCAACGCCACCGCGAACGACTGATACCAATCGTACACGTTGATCATCCGCCCAGAGTCCATGTACCGCCTAAACAGAATGCTCGTATCCGGGAGCTCCCACAGCGCGTATTGCCGCTCTTCTTCGTCCACTGAACCTCCAGCATCGTCAAGCTCGGGCTCGGGGTGATCAGACGTGGAGCCCGAGTCCAATTTGAACAGAGTTTTGTGGGTGGAGATAACCTGGTAGGGATGCAGGAGCGCGTTAATGATCGTGAGTCGAGGTGCAGGGTTGAGAAGCTAGTATGTGAAGTGAAGATACGGTCATCGGGTATTGGACGCCACAAGCTCAGGAGAAAGACGTACCTCAGAAGGGAAGGGAGTTGTCCCTGTGTTCCAGACATCCCACAAGGGCCCGGAATCCAATCGGTTGAGACGCAAACTGGTATCAAATTCGTCGTCAGTCTTCATTGTGTGGCCTAGTGTGATGTGATACGGCTTACTCGATGTACGTTGTGAACCACTCTTGCATCTTGACACCAATCGCACGGACACCCTCTTGGATGTCATCCTGGTCCCGACCGTCATCGCCTTGGTCCGTAGGAAACTCGTTTATCGCCGTAGTAATGAGCATCCTGGCATCTTCTTCCTGCCTGCGGAGCGCCGGCAGGGAGTTGAAAAAACCGTATAGCATCGCTAACAGTTCGTCCATTTTGTTGCGGTCCAGATTTCTGTCATGCCGAATGTGAGACGGGTGATCACAATAGAACAACCATGAGATGGCGCACTTGATTAGCAAGGCCAAATATTTCGCATCGTTCTTGTAGATCCCCCGAACGACGTGTGAGATCACGGTGAAGATGTTTTCGTTCGGACCTGACGTCTTCGTGCTGTACCCTTGGGCCAACATGAACTTCCGAACCAGGTAGAGTACCTGGAACCCTATGCGCGTGTTCAGTGCAACTTTACGAGCTTGTGTCCGAGCGGCGTCCACAGTTTCCAGCAGGTCCTCGATCGTGGGTGACTGCGAGTCAATACGTACGTCGTCGAGGGCAGTTTGATCCGACGCATCACTCCATAGTCGACTAAGCACTCGGTCGAGGAAGGCGAATGAGGTGGGCTCTTCGAGTTTGGCGCACGCTTCCTGCAGGTGAGATGTGCCCAGCAGATTGTTGTAGACGAAGACTGACAAAGGTTGCTCGAAGTGCTTCATGTGGACAAGCTTGGGGACGTCAGCGGGGTCAGGCTCACTGAACCATGTGATCTCGCACTCACCTGGAGAATAGTGAGCATAGTATCAATGGCAGGTGTATGTCGAGTGCCAAATTCGACTATGTAGTCGACCGTAGCTGGTCCTATCATGACATCTGGTTCAAAGCTCGGGTCAAAGAAAGTCTTTAAAAGAACACGTTAAGATTTAATTGCAAGCTCATGGGGATGATGTCGCACTTTGACCAACACATTCTCGAGCACTTCAGGTCCTGGAGGGGCTGATGTAGTCCATACGCGAAGCAAAGCAAGAGTAGACCGCGAATATGCAGCACGCAGGTATGATGCAGCGGAAGGCGTCGCAAATGCGAGGAGGAAAATTATAGGGAGCGTGGCTATGTGTTGGCTGCAAACATATAGCTTTAGGCTTCAATCAGAATGCGTCCCAACGAAATACCGACCTACAAATTGCGAAGACATCTTGCAGTACTGAGGAATTGAATTGATCAAAGTCATGAAGAACAACAAGGAGCCTCGGCCTGTTGTCTGTTCGTACGTTTGGTGAGCGTCCGCATCAATGTTGGAGAGACTGAGTCTTACCCGACTGTCCTGCAATGGTGATGTACCACGCCTCAAGCAAGTTTATATCATAGTTGGCCAATGATGCAGTAGCTTTACGCTTCGGCCCCTGTAGGGCTAGAATCAATTATCAGTCAGACGAACGTATAGTTACAGCACAAAAGCAGTGACTGACGTGCTCCATCTTCATCTTCCATATCCTCGTCAACCTGTGGTCGATCCACGAATCCACTTACAATTGCTTTCATGGCAGACACAAGGTTCGGACATTCCGCGGGGGAGAGGTGGACAGCGAAGAATTTGTCCCGAGTCTGAGAGGATTTCGGCGAGGCATCGACATCCATTGCCTCGTCGGAATCATCGACCATTCGGCCCTTGCCTTTGTTGACTCCATTGGAATGTGAAGGTTTCGGAGTGTTGGTTAATTCCGTTAGAACCTCGTTGAGCATTGAGCTTCCACCAGGCACTATGCATGATAATTGTTGAGGCATTCAGTCTCGAACATAGACAAGGTCGACTTACGGGAGATACCAACAACCGGGATCTCAGGATATGGAAGACCGGGAACAATTTGGGCCTCATCGTATGCGCTACGAATGTGTGATACAACTGAAGAAACCACCGGGGTGTGCAGTTCTCGGACTATAGACTTGAAGAGAAGAGAAAATAATCAGTATTGCACTCTTCCCACCCGGACCATTTACAATCTGGTCCCCGATAGGGATGTGGCCGATCGTGGAAACACACCTGGACGCGTTCCAAGCATTTAGACCATGCTTTCTTGTAAGCTTTCATACGTATTTCATATCCCTCCGGTATATCTGGTGACGACGATAAGAACGGACCCGCCGTTGGCTGTCCGTCGCGTCGCTCATCTTCATCTGCACAACATATGAGCCTCTCTTGGCATGACATCTTATGCTTGAACCACGTACCTTCTATATCGTCTCTGGGAGGCAAGTAAATCACCGTCTACAAGCATTTGTCAGTTCGAGTAGCAACAACCTCAATAACAGAACATACTTGCGCCGGATCGTCAAGGTCCTGAAGAGAGTCCATCTTACGCGGTCGAGCTGGTATTCGACGCGTCAAGAGTAGCGCAAGCGCCGCAATTGTTACTTTCATCCACCACAACGATCTTTTGCCTGGTCTTACTTATTCCCTGGTCATGCATACATGATCCACGAATATACGGCTTTACAGGACCTGAATATGCCACGATGTTCGCCAAGATCAGATGATAGAGTTCGGAAGTTCGTGTTTGCGGAGGCGGTGGAATTTCGGTGAACTGTGTGCGGTACCGCGGTGTCCGTCCTTGCGACTATCAGTCAGTGGCAGTCAAAATCTTCAGCAGCTTCTGGTGAGTTCTCCTGTCGTAGTGTTCACAAGCTGTTCAGGTGCGCGGACGTCAGCAGCAATTTTATGAAGGGAAGCTTTATGTCCATGCTCTGCAGACGAGGGTGTCACGGGTGAATGTGAGGTCTTCTCGTCGCGGGCCTGTACTTGGCGGTCCGCCCACTATGTATATCTCTACATGCACTTCGTTGTTGACCATCTGACTCGCAGGATTGCTGCTAGCGGAGTGCAACATCCTGCACATCGAAGTATTTTCAAGGAACATCGGATCATACGACCATCATGTACACCCTGCAAGGTATGGGTTATATAAGACTGGGACGTCGTGGTGAAAAGAACTAACCAACTGCGTAGAACTCTTCGACATGGCCTTGTGGATGATAAAGACAGCGATCTATTCCCTGTTGTACGGAGGTTTCCTCACCTTGACTTCCGTATCGTCACCTACCACCGTGGTTGACCTTGGATACGCGCAGTACAGAGGCAATCTCTCGTTGCCCAATACTGTAGCATTTCTAGGTCTCCCGTACGCCGAACCACCAGTTGACGATCGGCGGTTCCGTTCACCCGTTCCTCTCAACACAGCCCGAGTTCAAGAGCATGGTACGATCGTTGATGCTACTTCATACCCTGATTTTTGTGTTCAAAGCACCACTGGAAGTATGTCTCTCAATCCAGTTAAATGTACATACGGACTCATCATATATCATACGTAGGTGGCGATGCCGGAGGAGCTGGTAGCGAGGATTGTTTAAAGGTCAATGTATACGCACCTGCCTCTGCGCAGCCGACAGACAAGTGTACGTCCCAGTTGCATTTTAAAATGGTGTCTTCTGATCATCCATTACAGTCCCTGTGCTAGTGTACATTCATGGTGGAGGTGATAAACGGCATACTCTCCGGGTGATCCCTGCTCACCTCATTGATACTCTGATAGGTTATACTTATGGCAACCCCCGCAATTGGCCCTTCGATCATTGGGTCAATCAAGTTCCAGAAGTAGTCATCGTTTCCGTGTACTATAGGTTGGACTCGTTCGGATTCCTCGCCCATCCCTCGTTTGCAAGTGACTCGTCTCTAGGAGATTTCAACGTCGGATTTGAAGACCAGACCGAGGCTTTGCGATGGATACAGAAGAACATTCACTCTTTCGGCGGGGATCCTTCTCGCGTCACGATCAACGGCGAGAGCGCAGGTGGATCGTCCGTTGAATTGCACCTCGTTGCGCCGGGTCAAGATGGACTCTTCCACGCCGCGATAGCACAGAGTGTCTACAGAACCCCATTGCCTACACCCACGCAGCAAGAGGTGGGTCATAATTACATGTAACACGTTGTGTTGACCGAACTCTGATTGTTACTAGCCTCTCTTCAATTTCTTTGCCGAGAAAGTAGGCTGTAGAGCTTCATCAGTCTCTGCTCAAATGGCTTGTCTTCGCAACGCTAGCATCAGTGCTATTGCACGTGCTCAAGATGCCACCTTGTGAGTACCAGATTTTCTGACCTCGCGACAGTCATACTGAAGCTAGCGTAATCACCAGCAACGGCTCATATAACTCGTTCCATCCTGTTCTTGACGGAAAGACTATCACACAGCTTCCCACCGTATCTTTAGAGCAAGGCGAATTTCAGCGAGTACCTCTCATCGTGGGGTGAGGGATGTCTGGTTTCTGTAGTCAAATCATGAGTTATTGATCAATTTACGCAGTGCTTGCTCCAACGAGACTCTGTCAAGCGGTCCCATGGAAACGAGTCTGTCTCGTTTCTTCCCTCAGTTGACGCAAAGCGACATCGCGCGGTACGAGGAACAATACCCCTTAGCAGACTTTTCCAATGCCACACAGCAACAACAGGTTGCAACTGGCGAGTCCGAGCTGATCTGCGCTGTACGTATCATAGATGTCTGCTTGTCTATGTACTCAGCAAACACTGCATGCATATAGAGAGAAATCATGGGTGGCGCTTTCGAACAGAAGACAAAGGCGTTCACGTATCGATACAACCAACCGAATCCGACCTCCGGTAGCGTCGCTGTAGGACACGCCTCTGAAAACTGGATGATGTTCCTTGGGACGAATACGGGGTACGTCCAAAGTCTCATCACCTCTAAAGAGGTTGTATTGACGCGTCTCTATAGGTTCAATGGCACTACGACGTTCACACCGATGACTCCCACGGAGATCGCCTTCGCTGAGGAGTTGATCGCGTACTGGCTCTCGTTCGTGCGTTCCGGTGACCCCAATACCTATAAGCTTGAGCGGTCTCCTACGTGGCCGGCATACACTGCAGGAGATCAATTGTCTCGGATTGTTCTGCAGCAGGGGACACCGGACACGAGTGGTAGTATCACGGAGCTGCAACCTCAGCTTGAGACTGAGAGGTGTGCATTCGTCGCGAGTCAGGTGCTTAAGCAACAGAATTGACAGAAAAATGATGGGACTCGGGCGTATCTTACCCGTGTTTTAGACAAATCATATATGGGGTAGCATGCGTGGTGAATATTTTCTACCTTGGAGTTAAGGAAGTTGAGGACTGAGTTCATACGAACTTCGAATCGTGAGGCTCAGCTCGACGGAGCCGGCCCTAAACTTCAATTGGCGCGACGCGTTCCAGTCGCGTCGCGTCTCAAACACAAAACACAACCGTCCTGATTTGTCCTGTTTTTGGTTTCTCGCCATGTCCCAAAGATCATCACCACCGCTGGACTTCCCTAGCTCAGATATTGAAGATGCTGAAATGCAAGACGCGAATGCAGTCGAGCAATCGATGCTAGATGCACCTCCACCCCAGCCTCTCTTTTTGCCTGGTACTCCTTCGGCAGCAGGTACACCTGCACGCCAATCCGACGCGTCTGTCGTGGGGACACCAGGAACATTTTCCAATGTGATGGCGAGGAGAGCAGTAGGACTGAGCACACCGCGTAGAAAGTCGACACCTCTGTTTGAAAGTGAGTCCCCCATCTCCGAGAGCGCTGCATCCAAGAGCTGATCACAGACCGTTCCTCTGCAGGGGGAAGCAGCCCTTCCTCACCACTGGCATTCCCGAGTTCATCCCCACAGAAGAATAACGCTACTCCACGGGGTCCAGCGCGTTTCCAGGCTTCCGACCCGGTAGGACCAGAGTCTTCTCCTCTTACATTCCCGTCGTATGTTCACAGTTATCTCGGATTTGATCATTCCTCTGACACCATCTCGCAGGTCACCTGCATTGAGTGCCAGAAACCGTCGAGGCGATATTCACTCGACCCTCAATCTCACCCCAGTTAGGGCTCCGCGCCGAGCAGCGAGGAGTACACAGGACAACAACCTCAACTCAGATGGCACTCAACTCGACTTACCCCCTTCATCAACACTACAACTCTCTGCACCTGTACCAGAAGATGATCATTATGGAGGAGGCGATGAGATTCGTGCGGTTTGGGGAACTACAGTCAACCTGAACGAATCAACGAAGACGTTCAAAGATTTCTTGCGTGGTTTCAAGGTCAAATATCGCGTTGCGTTTGACCGCGAACGTAACGTCCGTACCAGGATGTTATCGTCCCCCGATGAAGGGGAAGTCATACTCTACGAGAACCTCATTCGTAGGATGCGACAAACGGGCGAGACGAACTTGAACCTAGACATGGTCAATTTGCAGGCGTATCCTCCCAGCAAGAAATTGTACTTCCAGCTGCAGAAGTATCCACAGGAAATGGTCCCCACTATGGATCAGGCTTTGAAGGATGTCATGCTGGAACTCGCGTATGAGGATCAGCAAGCGGGTGTGGAGGGTATGGCTGATGAGCAGGGCGACGAAGAGATTGGTGATATCATGGGGAAGCCCTACAAGATTCGGCCGTTCGGTCTTCAGGCTGCCAACTTGAGGGAACTGAACCCGACCGGTTTGTCTTATGTTCATGGCTTCCCGATGCGACGCTAACCTCTTTGTGACAGACACGGACAAGCTTGTGTGTATAAAAGGACTTGTCATCCGAGCTACGCCCGTCATTCCGGACATGAAAGTCGCCTTCTTCAGATGTCTTGCCTGCAACCACACGATGCAGGTTGAGATTGACCGTGGCAGGATCGACGAGCCCGGTCGCTGTCCGAGGGATGTCTGCGCTTCTGTAGGCACGATGTCTCTTGTTCACAATCGGTGCGAGTTCGCGGACAGGCAAGCCATCCGTCTGCAAGAGACTCCGGACGCTGTTCCAGACGGTCAAACGCCTCACACGGTCAGCTTGAGCGTGTACGACGAGCTTGTGGATGTATCGAAACCTGGTGATCGTCTGGTGGTCACTGGTATATTCAGAAGTGTCCCCGTGCGTGTCAATCCGAGACAGCGGACGCTGAAGAGTCTGTTCAAGACATTCGTGGACGTCGTACACCTCAGGATCGGCTCAGACGATAGGCTCGGTCTGGACCGGAGCACACGTCCCGCTGGCGGTGACAGGGTTCCGTCGATCGGTCAGATCGGTGAGGAGGAGGAGGAGCCAGAGGCGGAAGGAGCTGAAGGTGAAGAGCAGCGGGTATCGAGGGCAGCGGAGATGGAGAGCAAGCTGAAGGTGCTCAGTCGCAGACCCGATATCTACAACCTCCTTGCGACGTCTATGGCGCCGTCAATTTGGGGAATGGATGATGTGAAGAAGGGTATTCTGCTGCAACTCTTTGGTGGAACCAACAAGAGCGTCGCGAGAGGTGGCGGAGCGGGTGGTCCTAGGTATCGAGGTGATATCAACGTCCTGCTGGTCGGCGACCCCGGTACCAGTAAGTCGCAGATATTGCAGGTGAGTGTCCAATTTTCTCGTGTTTCAAAGAAACAAGCTGATGAAGATGGTCCAGTATGTACACAAGATTGCTCCGCGAGGAGTCTACACCTCCGGCAAAGGCTCGTCGGCTGTTGGTCTGACCGCCTACGTCACTCGTGATCCTGATTCTAAGCAACTGGTGTTAGAGAGGTGCGTTCGACATCTGCCATACAGAGATGTTGTGTTGACTTTCCGATAGTGGTGCACTGGTCCTGAGTGACGGCGGTGTCTGCTGTATTGATGAGTTTGACAAGATGAACGACTCTACTCGTAGCGTCCTGCACGAAGCCATGGAACAACAAACAGTGTCCATTGCGAAGGCTGGTATCATCACCACGCTGAATGCAAGGACTTCGATTTTGGCCGCTGCCAATCCCATAGGATCCAAGTATGACCGTGGCCTGTCTGTAACGCAGAACATCGACCTGCCACCGACACTTATCTCTCGATTTGACTTGCTATATCTTGTTTTGGACGACATGGATGAGGCACTCGACAGGAAGCTCGCTCAGCATCTGGTCTCGCTCTACCTGGAAGATGTACCGCAATCCGGAGGAGACAACGAGATCCTGGTAAGCAGTTTCCTTGACCTCAAAATCTTCCAATCCTGATTGACATCACGCATACCAGCCCTTCGACCAACTCTCCGCCTACATTACCTTTGCACGCTCGCGCATCTCTCCCATCATCACCGAAGAAGCCGGGGACGAGCTCGTCAAATCCTACGTCATCCTGCGCAAAGCCGGGGATGACCCCCGCCAGTCCGAAAAACGCATCACAGCAACGACGCGACAGCTCGAGAGCATGATCCGCTTGTCTGAGGCGCACGCGCGCATGCGATTCTCGTCGTTCGTCGAGCTGGAGGACGTGCGCGAGGCATACCGACTCATGCGTGAGGCGATCAACACCTCGGCGCGCGACCCGACGACGGGCGAGATCGATATGGGGCTGTTGGATACGGGGATTGGGCGGGCGCAGAGGAAGTTGAAGGCGGATTTGCGGAAGGAGATTTTGAACCTTTTGGATGGGGGCGATAAGAGGGGGGTGAGGTGGGGAGATGCGTTGAAGGCGCTGGACGAGCAGAGTAGTGTGAGAGTGACCTCGACGGAGTTCCATGAGGTCGTGAAGGAGATGGAGCAGGAGGGGTTGGTTAAGACTGTTGGTGATCGGGACAGGCGGATGATTCGTCGTGTAGAGGGTGCTTGAAAGTCCAAAGTATACCTTGTTTTCTCTCTCGTTCTATGTTGTATGTTCTCGCTGTTTTCCACCGCTTTGTGTTGCCAAATGTATTGAATCAACTTCACCAGTGGGTCTCGCAAGAAAAATAGGTATCGCTGAACAAATAACTGGATGACTTTAGAGCTACAAGACAAGAGGAGAATGGTGTATCGCAAGATGCTTCTGAGAGCTTTACATCCATGATCAAGAAAGCTGAGACTGCGATCAAAACTCAAAAGTTCCTAAGGAGGTCCGTAGAACGCCTTGCCAAGAAAAGATAATCGATAACCTGCATGGTAATCCATGATCAGAACATAGAAGCGGCACCACCAAAGAGGATGGTGGCGGAGAACACGACGGCCAACACGAAACGCGAAGGCGTGCCGGTCATGATCCCGGCAGAGATGACGGAGGGAGAAGGAGAAGTGGAGGGGAAGAGCGCAGGGATCGAGATGCCCGAGGACGGGGACCGGGTTGTCGAGAAGCCACTGGACGCGGGCACGGTGAGCGTGCTGCTGCCAACGGACGACAGCGTCGGTGTGACACTCGGCGTGGAAGAGCTCAGCACGACAGTCGTGAGCGAGTGTGTCGGGGTCACACTGACACTCGGCGCGGTCGAAAAGCTGAGGCTAGGACCGGTGTGCGTAGGAGGCACGGAGCTAGAGCCAGAGTTCGACGGTGTTGCGGGAACACTAGAGACGGGAGCAGCAGACGCGTCGCTAAGCGACAATGACAACGTCTTGGAAGGCAAATCTGAGCTGCCGGGTGTTGGTGTCGGAGACACTGAAATGGCAGCAGAGGACGCGCCCGGAGCGTTGATCGTGACAGTCGTCTGGACTGCGTTTGGTGTTCCGCTGGCTATGCTCGATGGGACGGCAAGAGTGGAGGTATCGCTAGGAACGGGGCTCGCGAAGGAGCCCGACATGTTAGCCAAACTGTACCAAGGAAGTCAAGTCAATACCAATTTGGAAGGCAGGAAGCAGAGAACGAACTTAAAGAAGGTAGAGAATTGGCTGTAGGTGTTGGTGGATGTTCCAACGGGATGAGTAGAAGTGAAGTTGATGTAACTGAGGGAAGAGGTCAGCGCGTTGAATCGATTCCGTACAGTAAGAAGACTCGCTAGGTGTCGGAAATGGGACCTGCATGCGGATCGGGCTGCAAGATCACAATGAGCCATGACGATCACCATAATCAAGCGCCACAAAGATCTACTTACTGTGAACACAAACGAGTGCGTAGCACCGACATCCACAGGAGCGAGTTGCTGCACAAGGACCTGATCAAAGTTGTCAATAAACAGCACATATCATAATATGACCGCCATATCTGGAACCGAAAATACGAAGGGAGGTGAAGCGAATTGGAACCAGGAAGAGCAGTGAAAGCGCCAATATTAGGAAGTGTTCGCGGAGGGAAGCAACACGGTTGACCAACTGGACAGGTTCGCAGAAAGAGATACGACATCACGACGGATGGAAGCCATCGCCATCGTCTGGTTCCCTCCGAGGGGATCCCTGGCCGACGGCCGTTGAGGCTCTGCGCCCGTTCACTCTTGCCCCCGCCCCCACCTCAGCTACGAGGCACCCAACAACCACACCGTACCACAAGTACAAGGCGATCGGTCGTCTTTCTCCACGAGTGACGATCCGTTACGAGATAAGATACGATAAACTCACCTGTTGTCCATTGTACAACCCAACATGGCACGCTCCGATCTGAGTCAACAACGGCTCTTCACCGTCGTCGACCCACTGGACGGAGCAGGGCAGGCCTCCGTTGCACGTCGTAGCTTTCAGAGGTGATGTTACCTGTCAAAACAAAAGAACCAAAACAAAACCGTGATCAGGCTCCGGACTTGTGAACGCGTGAAGAGACTGGATGGGTCGCACATAGATGGTTGCCTGCACCAATTGGCAGAACAAGCCGACCAAGAACACGGAAGAAGATACGCGAAGCATATTGTCGAAGGTTGTATGTATAGGTATAAGATCAAAGCTTGTCGAAGAGCTGAGAGTGCGGCTGGGGTCTAAAAGACTGCGGGGCTCAATGGTGCTCGGGATAAGCTTTATGGCAGAATGAAAAAGAAGGTGGCGTCGTCGTGCGGACTGGGCGTGTTTACTAGAAACGAATGTCGTTATGGAAGAGGGCCTTGCAAGGTGTTTGAGTTTCTTGAGAGAGAGATGAGATGACTGTGTAGAAGATAGAAATCCGTGAATCCGTAACACTCGTCGTTAACGTCGTCGTTCCGAGCTCGCAATTTCCAACCGTTGCAAGGATATCCCAACGCGATCACATGATTTCGATCGCGTCGCGACGCGCTAACTCCGCTTCGGTTCCTGCGCTCGTCATTCTGCTCGAAAGAGGACATACTTCGTATTCCCCAGATGTCCTGAAACAAAAACAGCAGTACATAGACTAATAACCTACACTCGACCACCACCTTCCACAGATACAAGAGAGTCCATATACAAAAACTAACAAGAAGTACAAAATGAATTTACGTTTTGGCAATCACATCCCCAGCATCGAACTCGGAGTCTGAACCTGCATATACAAAGGAGAAGAAGAAACGGACTGCCGGCGTCGCTGGGACGCCTCGGCAGGCTGGGGAAGTTTGAGCGAAGTGATGCCAACGGCAGAGGCCGACGACTTGCTTGCGCGCGGGGACGAGCTCATTTGCAGCAGCATCGTGGCGGCAGTTTCATCATCCGGAGTCCAGGTGGGGGAAACGGAGGGCGAAGCAGAGACACGCGATGCGTGGGGGGGTTGAGTGAGAGACATGCGTCGATTATCGAAGGTGGGCTTCGATTGAGAGGCATCCTTTGTGCCGCCAGATGAGGGACGAGCAGGTCCTGGAAGAGTGAGAGAGGGAAGAGTGTGGAGGCTTTGAGCTGCGGCGGAGCGGAAAGATCCGGACATGGGTGGAGAGGGATAGTGGGAGGATTGGGTGGCATTTGCGCCCTCGGAGACATGGCCAATGCAGCTGGGGTCGACATACGGATGTGGAAGCCATGATGCAATCGGAGGGAGACGAGGGGAAGGTGTCGGATGAACCGAGCTATATCGCGACGAACTTGAAGGGGGACGAGCACGCGGTTCGTCGTCTTCGTCGTCCTGATCGTAAGCACCTCTCTCGTCGTCTCCAACATAGACGTCATCTCCGTCGCCAATGATGTCGGCGTCGATGTCGGCGTCTTCGTCTGCAATTCCCCGCTTCCTCTTTCCGGGCGTCGAAGCGCCGGAAGAGCAATGCGTGCAACGCTGAGACTCCAAGGTCTTCACCTTCTCGAGTAATTCCTGCACATAGGAAACGGCCTTGACAAGCACGTCAAGTTTGAACTCCTTCTCTCCCTGCTTGCCCTTTCCTTTGGCGCCCTCGTCTTCTACTCGGGCGACATGGCCGCCAGCAGCAAGCTTCTCTCGCTCGGCATCATTGACGAGGTCACTGAGAGTGGAAAGGGTCTCGTTGATCTTGGTACGACGAGCCTTCTCGATACGGGAGTGGTTCAGCTTGCGCTGAGACTCGCGGGCGGAGCGCGACATAGCTCCTGGCTTCCGGCCCCGGCGTTTCGGAGCGGGTGCTGGTTCTGAAGGGTCGTAGTCCTCCTCACCCTCCTCGGAGGACTCGCCGTCGTGAACCTTGGGGTGTGTGTTGCTGTCCCTCGGAAGGATGTGGGCTGGGGGTGCTCGTTGCGGGGGTGCCTGAGGGGCTGTGGCTGTGGGTGCGACGACCGGAGGGGCGTCGATGTCGTCGTGGCGAGGACGTTTTGCCCGTCGCGGGGGATTGCAGCTGCGCGCGTACTCGACGGTGTCCTTGAGGTTGGCGACGACGGTGGCCATGGGGAGCGAGCGACGACGGGGAAGATGAGGACGAGAGGGAGAGGCCTGAAACGGGCACGGTCGCCTGAGCAGATGATAAATAAGCCCAGTGTAGCCCAAGATAAACGGGCCATGGTCGTGTGCGCATCCAAGAAACGTGCGCCCGTCGCACGACCATCATCGTGGCCCCTGATTGGCTGAGAGGCCATGCACGTGTCACGCTTTTGGGTGAGTTGCCTTTTCGGGAACCCGTCGTCCCCCAGTCGCCCTCGTCCTGCTGCTAGCGACATTCTTTTCGTGGTAGTGTGACCCAAACCATCAGATTCTCCTGTGAAACGTTCTGCGCTCATTTCAAGGGCAGCGGTTCAGGTCTGCTTACCATCAACGTTGCGAACCAGGGCGGTCCTATTCCAGACTGCCCTCCGTGCTTCAGACTTGATTGTAACAGGGTGGGTCCGAAGATCTGAAGTTTTTTCTTGAACACCGCATCCCTGGGCATTTGGTAGCTCTGTGTGACGGGCAGTCGATCAGCCAGGTGCCTTGCGCTCACAACACAAAAACATACCATCCAATATAAGGTCCAAATAGATCTCATATTTGGAGGCGCAAGACCTCCTTACGACACGTTCCATGCTTACGCTATGCCACTGATAGCACAGGCAATTTGCCTCTTAGAACCTTGGTGTGACGTGAAACTTTGAGTCTGGAGTCTATCCTTGACTTTGCCTTATCGCGGGAAGAGGGATAGCGCAAATTCCAAACCGCAAACGTGGGTCCCGGAGCGACCTTGCTCGCAGGTCAGTCGGCCATCATACATGCGTGCATGGGAAGGAGAACTCACGAACTGGTGCTCAAATCTCTGCAAACGCAGACGAGTAGTCTTCTTTCTCTCATAGATTGCACGTCTGTTGACGGTGATTCACCCGGGTGTGTCTGAAAATGACCTCATTGCCACCTCAACCATCTTCTGAAGAATGGCGCAATGCGGCACCACCAGTGGGTGCCGATAATTGAGCTGGAAGGAAGCTGACTTAGTGCGATAATATCACATGAACCACCGCTGCTGTACTCACCGTTCGTCCTCAAGAAATTCGAGATGACGGAACAATGGCAGTCACTCATGATGTTCACGTTGAAATTCCTTCGTGAACTTCGTGCGTCCAGCTTCGAGTTGCAGCGGTGGCTTTGACGCATGCTACGGTGGGTCTTCCGATCCGAACAACCGTGGTCTGGTGAGTCTTTTCAAGTGGAAGCTCTCGAGATGACCCTTCGAATCAACCAGTGATTTTCAAGTAACACATTCGAGCGCGAGCAAATGTGCATCAACAGTTACGACAGGATCGAGGTTCAATATCATGTCAATCACACACATCTGTACATGAAAGCAAATTGTCAGCCTTAGGATATCTCTCGGAGCAGCACACTGCATACCTGCATACACATAGAAGCACCCTGTAGGGTTGTCTTTGTGACACCTCGAACAAGAGCGAAGATCAGTAAAAAAGCATGTAAGAGGGTTGCGTGAGTCAACAAGCGCCCATATAGTTTGGACGAGAGAGTTATCGGCGTCGGCGTCTCTTTTCCCACACTTCCCATTTATGCTTGCTCATGCTGCTCGCACTGGGCCATTCTTCTCCCTTGGCCTGGTCTACGCGACAGATACCAGAGGATTGCGCCAAGTAACCTCATTTCAATATGTTCGGTATATCTCTGGACAAATCGTGGATGAGGAGACAGCGGAGAGCATAAGACGCAAACGTCGTACAGACTGGAAACGCAAACAACGAGTATGTAGCCGTGTAGTCTTGCACTTGCACTTGCTACTGAAGCCGAAAAGATGTTGACCAATGTGAACAGGGTCAACGCTTCCTTGACCATGCTATCATCCACGTTCGTGCTGGTAAGCAAACAGTTTCAACTTCTCTCTCACTTGCACGAACTGATAAGTACACATCCTCTATCTAGGCAAAGGTGGGAACGGATGTGTAGCCTTTCACAGGGAGAAGTTCGTACCATACGGACCGCCGTCGGGTGGCAATGGCGGACGCGGTGGTGACGTGCACATCCTCCCCACTCCGCACCTCACGACCCTCTCGTCCGTCTCCCCGAGTATACGTGGTGTGTCAGGCGGGACCGGTCAAGGCAGTTGGTTGAACGGCAAGCACGGTGTACCGACGATCGTCAAAGTCCCCTTAGGCACCATCGTGAAAGAGCTATTACCGGACGACCCGCGCCGCGCGAAGAACGAGTACGAGGCGGAGGAGGAAGGGCTGGAGGGGTTAGAGCTGCCGGAAAAGCGGGCGAAGTTGAGGGCGAGTCGGTGGGTGCATTACCCGGACTATGAGGAAGACAACAAGCAGAGATCGGAGTTTAAGGAGGCGGAGAGGACGTTGTATCGGGATGAGCGTATACGGAGGGTGTTGCGCAAGCAGAGGATGACGAGTCCTATTATTTTGGATCTGGACACTTTGGAGTACGACGAGTCGACGGAAGACCCGAATGCACCTCTCGGCGTGTCTCGTCAACAGAACCTCGGACATCTCTTGGCTACAGGTGGCGCTGGAGGATTCGGAAACCCTCATTTTCTCGGACAGGACAATCGTTCACCCAAGTTTGCGACGCGAGGATACGAAGGCGAGTGGAAGAGCTTCTCCCTAGAGATGAAGCTCCTCGCCGACGTTGGTCTCGTCGGGATGCCCAACGCGGGGAAGAGCACTCTATTACGCTCGCTCAGTGCCGGACGCGCCAAGACCGAGGTCGCCGGGTACGCATTCACGACTCTCAACCCTGTCATCGCTGTGGTCCGAGTTGCAGAGGACGGCAGCTTCGAAGGCGACGACCAGCTGGCCGTGCATGACGAGACATGGGCCGAGGAACTCAAGGAGCGGGAGATGATGGAGAACGGAGAGTTCGCGTTCTCGATGACGAGGAACCAGAGACCGTCTTCGGGCAAGCCCGAAGCAAGCATGAATTCCTTGGAATCATTCCGCTTTACGGTTGCTGATAATCCCGGACTGATTGAACATGCCTCCGACAATGCCGGCCTCGGACACTCCTTCTTGCGCTCTATTGAACGGTCCCCAGTGCTTGTGTACGTTGTGGACCTATCTTCCGACTCGCCCTGGGACGCGCTTCGCGTCTTGAAAGGCGAGCTGGAAGCCTACAAACCTGGCATGAGCCCGAAAGCTCGGATGGTACTGGCGAACAAAGCCGATCTGCTAGGTGGTGACGGCCAGGACCCAGAGGCTGTCCTCGGTGCGAAAGAGAAGTTACGAAAGCTGGAGGAGTTCGTCGAGAAGGAGATGAAGGTGTGCACACAAGATGCAGAGGGCAACGTCTTGGAGGAGCGGCCGTTGGTCGTCGTTCCGATCTCGGCGAAGTACAATATGAATATCCGGAAAGTGGTAGGGATGTTGCGGGATTTCGTGGAGGAGGCGAGAGAGCAGGAGAAGTTGGTGGTACATGTCGAGAAGCCTGTTCAAGAGGAAACGGAGCCGGAGATGGTCGAATTTGAAGCGGATGAGGAGCTTGAAGAGGATTGGAGGCCTGAGCCTCGAACCTAATTGCTCTCACTGAAAGTACGTATATACCATCTACTAATGTACACTACCCCGGCGTGTCGTCACTGCTCTATTGCATTTCATTCAGGCTCAGGCTCGTGCTCGCGTTTCTTGCGACCGGACTGTCCACACTGTCAACGACGATCCGAACTCTGGAGCGAGCTGGTCAAGTGCGTCACGCACGAGCGAAAGCAACATGAGGCTATGAACCTGACCGGAACGACGACCGCTGCCGGAACTGTCCATGAAACAGCACGTCAGACGCCGGAAGGTCGTGTCACCATTCATCTTGTTTTTTTGGTTGGCAGTGGCGTTGTGGGCGCATTTTCCTGTCAATTTGACTTCAGAGACACACATCTCATCTTTTCCTCTAGCTCCTACGAGGTATTTGATATGCGGTGAGTCTGTCTTTTCTCAGCATAGACTTGATAGTGACCGCCACAATTTCCCAGACAGTGTCGTGCTTTCCATCAACATCTTGATGCAAATAAATTATCCACATTTTTCTCACCTTCTGTCCTCGGCTTCACTATTTCATGCGGCAGGTGGTTGGGTGGTCGCGATAAGTTGGGCCCGATGATGGCCACCGTATGGCGGACTTGAATGCTGCACGTCGCTGCAACTTTCTGTGTAATACACAAAGATACCCCGTCGCCACTTCAAACGACCTCTACAAGCCGACTCGGACATGGTTTTCCAAAGTAGATGGACTCCGTCATCCTCTCAACCCGAAGACCTGGAGCACGTTGTCGGCAATTATCCATGCTGATCGTTTCGCACTACGGCGTTTCTAACAGCGGATTTTTTTCGATTCCAATCGACGGGATCATGGGATTGCGATCATCCTCTAGTGTTCTCGATCGTATCCCGCCATCATCGTCATAGAGAAAGCTAAGGATATCTCCATTCTATTGGACCATCATCATCATCAACTCTTCGAATCCGTGGTTACCCCCGAGCACAATGAAGAGCTTCCATCTTCTTTCTTTACGTCCACCTTCCGCACCTGTTCTGTGTGCTTTGAACAGGTCGAAGTCGTTCACTCTCTGAGCGACGTTGACTGTTCTGTTCTCCTGGTTGTTCTGACTACTCACGCTCTTTATTCTTCCGTTCTTTTGCGTTCTGTTGTATCATCTTTAGGCACGTTCTACCGATAAAACTATCCGAAGCTCAAAATCATGAATACCACCCCTACCCCCACCACCGAGACGGCGATTTCGATGGCATCCTCTGTCGCGTCGCTTTCCGCGATCTCCTCTGGACCGCAGGAGCCTTCTGCAACTCCAACCCAGAGGCTTATGGAGTCTGGAGGAGATGCTACGGACGTGTCGTTCACGTCGACTCCTGCGACTCCTTCCGGTACGCCTACACCTTCAAGTTATGGCACATTATCTTCGATACCCTCGCCTTCTTCTACTCCTGCTACCCCTTCACCTTCTTCTGGAACTTCTACGCCTTCTTCCACTCCTTCTGCTCCTTCATCTTCTGGCATCCCCGTATCATCATCGCCCTCTACTCCTTCTGCGGCCCCCTCTGCTGCTGAAGATGCGGCCTCTGCGCCAACCCTCACGACTTCCTCAGTTCCATCATCTGTAGCGTTCTCGCAGGCTACTCCTGCGAGTACCTCGGCCTCGGTTTCGACTTCATCTTCGGTTTCTTCGGATACTACCCCATCTCCTTCAACTGCGACGCCTTCAGTCTCTCCTACCTCGACACCCCTGTCTGTAGCAACTTCCACAGAGACACCGACACCATCTGTGAATCCCAGTTCAACACTTGTTCCATCCTCAGCACCCTCAATTACCACCTCGGCTGTGGAGACTTTGTCTGCAGCTCCCGTCACTTCGTCGCAGACTACGATTGGGCCAGCATCATCGAGGGTCCTGGTACCAACAAGTGTTCGTCCTGGTAATAATGACGAGGATCAAACCACGGTAGCTTCTCAGACGTACGTTGAATCTGTGATAGACTGCCAGGATCGGCGTTTGTTGACACACGTACACGTATAATCCTAGCTCGATTCCATCACAGACTGTACAAGTCCCTACCTCAGAAACCACTGGACCGGCTCGGACGCTTACTATCAACGGACCCATCGCTGGTTTGACATCTACGCCGGCGGCGAACACGTTGCCTGCGCCTGGTGAGACTGGGGTTTCACAACCAGGCGCGTCAGATGCTCTCAATGCTTCGGCGAGCGCCTCAAAGTAAGTGACTTCTCAACGCCGCTTCTTTGCTTACTGTACTGACAAACCTTACAGAACCCGAAAGAACATTGCTATTGTCGCGGCGTTGACGGGGACGCTTGGTGTCATCCTTATTGTCGTGCTCTGCTTCTTCTTGTACCGTCGGCGACAGAGGAAAGGAAACGGCGCGATGTGGCAGCCACACGTTGATCATCGGCACATGAGTCAGAGGCCCATGAGCGCGGGCAGCGACTCTTGGGTGCGATTCCAAGGAGGATCGCCGACTGGGTCTATGATTGCAACCAGCGAGGAGAGTGCGGTCTGGCAGTCGTACGGGCCCGGAGGGAGCAACAACCTGAACAATATAGGGTTATATTCGGCCGGAACGGAAGTGACGACGCCATATACCGAGTTCATGATGCAAGATAACTATACCACTGTGTCGCTGTTGGCAAATGCTTCGACAACGTCGATTGCTCCGAGTACTGCAATAGGACGGTCTGAGTCGCAGATGTCTTCAAACTCGCCATCTACGTGGTCGTCGGCACAAGACGACAGAACGCACCTCGCTGCTGCGACCTTTCTGGCTACGGCACCACGCCCGCTACCTACCGCTCTGGACAACCGGTCACAGCAAGTGGTATCGCCACCTATGTACACCGGGGTGTCGACCATCGCAGAAGAATCCGAGTCTGCACTCCAACGCTCCTTCAGCCCCAGCTCACAGTTGATCGCCAAGGCGGTCCCCCCAACGATCCAAGTCGAGTCTCCCGGCGCATCACAAGAAGGACCGTCCGAGACGCCTCCCCTACGCGGCGGATTCGAACTGTTCCGTCGTTCGTTCCAGTCTACGTTGACACAAGCGTCCGAGCTCTCCGAGCTCTCTGCATACTCCGTCTCGTCGCCCGCCTACCCAGGCTTCTCTCGTCCTCCCTTGCCGCCCCTTCCCACTAACATCAACACCACTGCGAACGACGGATCTGTCTCAGCGAAACCCGGACCAAAACTGCTGATCCCGCAACCCGTCACATCACCGCACCGGGAGAGCATCGTCCCCTCGCCGGGCGACAACATTGATATGTTCTTGGACTTGGCGAGTCCGACGCCGGAGATGCTGAGGAATGTCGGGTTGGACGAGAGCCCGATCACTGCGAATCCGTTCAGAGACTCGACGGATACGACGTCGGATTATTCGCATTCGGCGAGTACGCCTGCTGGGAGGTTTAGGTGGACTGAGAAGGAGCCTTTGCCAAAGTATTGAGTGATGAGATGATGATGAAGGCATTGCAGGAAGCTAGTGAGGAGGCCATTTTCTTCGTACCCTTTTACTCCATCCACCTGGCTGCTTTGCTTACCTTCATATTTATTGCGTCTCCACATGCGCACTATACTTGTTTTTGCCTCTGCACGCAGCGACATGTCTGAGGACTTGTACCCATTGACAATTACTTACATACCCCGTTGTACTGTACAGTGACCTTCACCCCCTTGTACATGTACATGTGTACCTGCACTTCATATTCTTTTGGATACACCCTCCTCTTATACTTACTTAGAGACGACGACGTGCACACGCGATGATATCGAGTTTTATTTATGCTTTCGTACGTGGATCTTTTCCAGTGTTGTGCCTGAAATGTACCGTACACCTAGGCTACATAGTAACTACCCTTGCAATTGCGCTTCAAAATTCAAAGTTACAAAGTTCCTGAGACCGTGTCTTACATAACGGCAGAAAATAGGCCAGGAGACTCGTTATCAGTTTGACAGTGATCGATGATCTTGTCATATCATGGCTTGAGAAGGATTTCTATGTAGTGAGAGTACCAAGGAAACGACGCCATGGGCTTGGAGACCCGTACAGGACCCATGTATGCATGACCCAGTGCGTCGGTATTGAACATCTGGCCGCGGTGGGCGGATGCGAGTAGGAGGAGTCTTGAGCCGCTGCATCCTCTAGTTCAGCCAAAAGCATCTCACTGAGGTATACGGAGTCGACTAGGCGCACTTCAAATGGGTGTGTTGAGACTGGGAGGCTCTGGGGATCATGTCAATGAGTTCGGACCTAAGAGATAGATGAGATGACTTATTCGTCGAGGACTGATATAGACTGTACACCCAACGTATATTGTTGTCAATGTCATCGTCAAAAGAGGTCCAGGCACACACCAACGGTCTTCCTTCGTAGCGTGTCCATTGACACATACAACAATGACCTCGAGCCTACAAACGCATCGATCTCAGGCAAAGTGCCTTACATGCTGCGCAGTTAAGGCTAAGCTCGAGAGAACGCGAATGCCTGAATGTCCCAAGCGACAAAGCCGCGGATATGATGGACCTCGATAGTGAAAATCAATATGAAAAGCGGAACGAGGCACACGAGAAGGGCGAGGTAAGTACGTACTCTAGTAGCCTGAGATACACTTACTTCATCCTTCCCCAGAGTTGTCAAACAATCTCCTACCAGTCAGACTTCGCCAGCGTACAAACACCTCACTGGCAAATGACCGCAATCAAACAATTGTGGCGTCGGGAGGCACAGTCGAATATGTCGGGAGGCATGTGGTCGATCGTGGGTGCGCCGCTCTGTAGAATGCAAATGGTCGCAATGCGTGCGGAGCTGTGGCGGGACTTGCGTTAGCGTTTAGACTACATTTCTGCAGCACAGCGCTCTCACGGTTTGCGATTCAAACCGTAAGCCACTGATATGAGAAAGAGTGCGAAGACCAGCTGCCACGAAGTGGGTCCGAAACGGACCATGGTGGGGAAAACATCACATATGCAACGTGGTGCGGATGAGAGGGATTCTTCCAGTCTTCTGGGGGCTTCGACGTTGAGATAGCGTGATGTCCTAGACGATCTGGGGTTGGATGGAAGATCCCGCGAAGGTCGATGTATATCACTGACAGAGGGATCCAAAGGAACTGTTATCAGAGACATACTTCCACCAGACGTGGACAGTGGGAAGGACCTAGTGGGCTGTGTCAGATGATGACCGGAGGAACAGAGAACATCAATTGTATGGAAACCTAAACTTGAACTTTGTAAGTTATTACTGACAAAGGAGATCCACGAAGGCGAGAATGGGAATTTGCAGGAGCCCCTCCAACATATCCGAGCGATTTCCATACCAGTAGTATCCACCTCTGAGACAGATACCCTTGCGTAGGAGGTAGGGCCATCGCCTTGGTACCTAGGTGGATAGCAAACCGTTGAAGTTTCAAGCTTCAGGCCTCAGGGGAGATAACGCTCGAGTGGACCAATATGAAAGATCTATTGAGTATGTATCAAGGGTATGAACAGATTACGGATGGGAATGTACAAGACGACTCACACAGTACGTACGATAGACACCGGAATGCATAAGTAATGGTTCTGAGTTCTGATTGAAGATGCATTGCGCGTTAGCTATGAATCGTGGTCTTGAGCCTCCTGTCCGTAGAGTGGCAGCACTTGACGAGAACATATGAAACAAACATCTGCGAGATGTATCGCAGCCGCCTGGCCATGAAAATGGCCGGATAGACCGAGAAGGACCGACTGTCGGGACGACATCGGTGTTCTTGCGATTCGTTCCCCGGTCGATCAAAGCCTGTGTACCCTCGGAGGCAAACTCTATACAGAAAGGCTTTCTGGCTCCTTGAATTCTTTTGTTTTCTGTGCCGGATGGCACTGCTAGGAGAATGTTCTTGTTCGGCGTCGACGTTGGTCTGGGAGGGAAACAAAAAGAAATCAGACAGCAGCTGCAGTGTCCCAAGAGCACTGGATCTGGTGATCTACATTTCTGGATCCGCTTCTTCCTCTCCACTGTAACTCGCAAATTGCAATGCACGAGAGGGGTTTACGCATGGATTCAGATTGTGGCGTGTGCGAGAGTGGTCTACCCGTCGCAAATGGCAGGGCTAACGATGGATTCTGGTTCGGATTCAGATCGTTTGGGCGGAGGATGCCGAGAAAGTAGCCTTATATGGCAGTTTGTGCCGTAAAGTGTGGGAATGTTGTGCCTGCGGCTCCGCGGCTTAGCAATGTAGCCCCTGCCTGGTTAGGCAAGCGGTCTCGGTGTCTAATGAAGCGCGTTAGCAGCGCAGATTGAACAGTATTCCCTCTCTCTTGGCACCGTCTCCCTCTCTTTCTCTCTCGTCCACCATCCTCTCTTCCTCGTCGTTCATCCCGACGTGCGCGCCCACGACATCCACCGGCATCGTTCTGCAGTCGTGCGTGGGTGACCGTGTTCCCCTCTTCTTGCTTCCCGCTCCTCGACAAACCATTCCGAACGCCTTCCGCCTGAGTGTGTGCTCAGAGTTGTAGGTCCACACTATGGACAGCTCGAATGCAGCTATCGACAACGACACTCCCATCGACTCCATCTGCGGTGGCCATTCAGGAGGGTCCGATGGCGGCCAGGGTGGTAAAGCCAGTGGTGGTCAACCCAAGTTCTCAAATGGACCGTACGTCTCTTCAACAATTTCCAATTTCACAGCCAGATTGAAGGGGGGGGGACGGTCACAGACATATACGATCGCGGATAACCGTCGTTTGTGCAGAGGTATGTCTTTCTATCCACTGCATGTACATGCCGCACGTAGGGCCCGCCGCACCCCTTGTCCGAGGTGTTCGCCGATTTCCTGGCGTACAGCGAGTTATTTTCGTCACCCTGTTCCTAGGGCTTCTGGTCCTACAGAGTCAGCTAGAACCGCTCTCTATCCTGCAGCGCTTGTTCGCATCTTCCCTGTTGTCGCCTATACTGATAATACGTCAGTGCAAACGCCTGAAGCTGAAGTGCGATCGTCGTACACCATGCAGCTCATGCTTGAAGCGAGATACCGTCTCTAGATGCATTTATTCGCAAGCTGCTGCAGAGAAAATGTAAGCAAAATGGTTTGCCATGGGTTGAGCTACACTAACGCTTCGTGCTCGCTACTTCGTATGTTGTACGCCATTCCTCACCCACCGATACACTTTCAACCATGTCACTTGTGCCATCATTTCATCCCGACTCTTACAGTGATGTACAATCGCTGCACAATCGTCTCTTGGTTGTGGAAGGAGCCCTCTCGCAGTTGTCGACGTCTTCCCCATCTTCCTCTTCACTGTCGTCGGCATTGGGGTCTGTTCCTCCCTTCAAATCCTCATACCCGACATCGTCGTCGTCGCAGGTCCCTTCTTCCGGTAACTTCTCGCAGGGCAGCGCTGCTATCTTTAGCAATTGCGCTGTCGGAAGTGCGTCCTTGGCGGGACTTCCTTGTAACGATAGAGCTCTTCTTGCTACTGGACCGTCTGGAAGCTCGGTGATCATCAGTCTCGAGGATGTCGCTGGTCTCTGGATGAATGAACTGGATTCGAGTCTGAATGCAGAATCGACAGGCGGTAATAATGGCGCTTTCCCACCATTCACTAGCCTCAGACCAAACGCGAACTCCTCTGGAAAGGTCAAGCTTGAGCCTTCACCCGTACTCTTGCCGCTCTCACCCTCGTCTTTGAACGGTCACTCTTCGAATGCATCAACGCCCGGCGGTCCATCTCAGAGCGCGGTTCAGCCCCCGGTGTTTATTCCACCTGTACCTCACACACTCTTCCTCCCTTCGGTATCTCAGTCTGATCCATCCAGCGAATTGCCTCAGGTTACTCCTGCCCTTCTACAGCATCTCCCTGTCACCGCCGCCGCCCGCGCCCACCTGATTCGAGGCTTAAGCCGCACAATGGCCCTGCACCCCTGTTTCAATATCCGTCACTTTGAGCGGCGAGTCGAAGCTATGATGGCTTGGGGCGAGCCCTCCGCCGCTGAGTCGTCGTCTGACGACGGTCGTCCAAAAGCGAGGGAACTCGCGAGGGAGTTGTTCCTGGGCATCCCGCCGGCTCGCAAGCGCAAACCTACACTCAGCTTCTTTGCAGGCGCTGCCGCCGCATTTGCGCTCGGATCACTTGTTGCCAACGAGATACCAGAGGCTAGCGGTAGTCCCGGCGCTCCCGGTACGAGCTCTCCGTCTCCTGCTGCGATGTATGCGCTGTCAGAGCAAGCATTGGGCCTCTTTGAGAAGACGAGCTCGTACGACGTTGATTCGCTGATAGCGATGATACTACAAGTGATGTATCAAATGCATGACGGGCAGATGCGTATTGCTCAGGGGGTGTTCCCTATGGTAAGTCTGCTGATCTACCCTCTGCACGATGAAACTGGTACCATTGAAATTTCCTTCTTTCTCAGGTCGCGAAGATGGTCAATGTTGCGCGTTTGATGGGATTGGGGGTTGACCCTGATGAGTTCCCGGGAACTTACAGTCTGTTTGACGCAGAAACCCGCCGCCGGGTCTGGTGGGACATCTACTATTACGATGTGTAAGTCGTGGCGCCTTCTGGGGTTGGGGGCGTATCTTACTAACATTTGAATTGTAGCTTCATTTCAGACTGCATGGGTCATTCGCCGCTGATCGCTGATGGTTCTTTCACGACGAAGCTCCCTGCTGATGTTGACGAGCACCACTTCACGTCTTCATCAACGTCCTTGGCGCCCCCTTCCGTAGAAGGAGACAGGAGTGACAACTGCTTCACGTACTTCATCCTGAAGTGCAGATTGGCACAGCTCGTGAAGAGCATTCGGAAGCAGATCAGCAAGGACGCCGCCTCCGAAGATGGTGCCGATCTATCCATTGACCTGGTCGCCGCTTCCGAGTCCGACGTCACATTGTGGCTTTCGGAACTGCCTCCTCGCTATCAGCTGGACGTGGACCCCGATTTGGCGCATGCGCTGCCGCCATCATGCTCTTCGGCGACACTTACCGCGCAGCGATGTGTCCTCGCGATGACGGCCGCTCGCATTACGCTCAAGTTGTACATTCCGTTCTTGCGAGACACCCAAAGCAAGCCGCCTCATCAGGCATCTTTGGGCTCAGTGACTGCAGCCCACACGGTTGTCAGTGCCGCGCGCCTTCTGCACTCGGTTTGGAAGGGAACTCGGCCTGCTGCGTTTGACTTCTACGACTACGGGCGGTCTGTGTTCGATGCCGCGGTCGTATGCGCGCATACGGTGATTCAGCAACCGACGAGTATCCTGACTACCCAGGCGATGCAAATCGTGAGTGGTGCTATGGATATTCTACACGACCTTGGCGGGGCGAGGGAAGATGGACCGAACGATGCGTGGAAGATTGTGGACATGATGAGGCGCAAGGCGGAGCTCTCCAAGGCGAATGGATTGTGCATGGACGACGCCAATGCTGGGCACAAGCGGAAAAGAACCGAATCTGACGAGAACTCGTTCGATAACGGTCTCCAACTTCCTTATGTCGGTGCATCCATCACTTCAACCAAGACGGACCAGGCCCGGCCTATCCTTGCGCCGTCTAGACCGTCCATCGTCACCGCGAAGGAGATTTGCAGCGGGCCGCTCAAGCCCTCGTCAGATTCAGCCGCTAAGTCATTGGAGGAGAAAAAGTCGAAGGACAAGACGTACCCTCCCGTCGGTATCCGAGTTCGACCTGGACAAAATCGGCCGTTCAACCGGCAACGGACGCACTCCCTTTCGCCAAATTCTCCTCTCGTCCTCAGCGGTAGTCACCCGCCTTCCTCGCCTGCGGATGTCATGCCTGCGCAATTAGAAACGGTGAACTTGCCCCCACATGCGGGTCCGGAGTCGTCGTCGTTGGGCGGGTACAGTACGTTCCATCCGTCGCCACCACAGATGAAGGAGAATCCACCACCATCACATCCCATGCCTCAGGAGCAATATTCGCAACAGATGGGCGACCCCCAACGCTATTCGCATACCTCGTTCCAGAGCTCTTCGCCTCCTATGCCAGGCGTATACGACCCGAACGCGAATGGGACCTCGTTCGCTGGTCCGGGAGCCGAGCACATGCAGCCGCCTCCGTACAACCAGTCTCCTCCAGATTTCTACCAGTACTCGCAGGCTGGTGGTCAGGCGTTCAACCAGGGTTTGCCGATGCCGGATTATGCGACAGGTACGCCTGTTGAGTCTGTGCCGAACGCGCCTGGGGAGCATAGCTATCTGTTGCCTTCGGACAAGTACCGCAAGGAGCATATGGGTGCGCATGATTACCATGCTCAGAGGCAGCCGGGGATGGGGATGGTCGTGCAAGCCGTGCCGGGGTGGCCGGGACACGGCGTCGCGCCGGCTCAGCAACATCAGCAGGCTCAGCAGCAGCAGATGTGGGAGTACAAGTATTATAATGGTGTGGCGGGGTGAGCTACAGTTCGCTCGTCGGTCTGCACCGTGGGACACTGTTCTTTTACGTCCTTTTCATTGTCTTTTATTCTTTTCTGTCTCTCGGAATGTACTTGTTATTCGTTTCTTATTTCATTCAGTCGTACGTCACTTTCCTCCCATCGCCTGTTCTGCTGCGGTCTCGCTTGCCTACGTCATCTTGCAACTTACTTCCTTCAACATCGATACTCGTCACCAATTTGCACGAGGAAGCCCTCATCATTACCCCATGCGATCCACCACCCTCCTTCCCTGCTATTCGAATTCATTGTCTCTATATGATCCATGTTGATTTGTCGTGTGGATGACCACCCACCCCGCATGCACATGTTTATTTGTCCTATATTGTACATCTCCATCCCTCACTGGTCAGAGCTGAAGCCTCTCTCCCACCCTCACACTCATCGCAATATCAATCTTGGACCCACGTACATCGGTACATTTATCCCCCTCTAAGTGAGTCCTCCCTCTACCGTTTTGGAATACAGATCTTACTAGGTTGTTTTTGTAGGTCATGTTCTTACAGTTCCGTTAATATGCTTTCTTGTCACCTACCCTCGCTCTCGTTGTCGTTGAATGTTTTCGTTGTGTATCCATACCACGTTAGAGAAACTTCTGGTCACGCTTCGCGTTGCAGTCTGATTTCAACGTTCTCGTCATGATCTAGGTCGAATGTGAGTACGCGTAAGCGCTGATTTTAAATTCGAACCGTGTACGGAAGACATTTGCAGACATGCTCGGGAGAAGCCGAGCTCCGAGGACACACAACTCCGGTCAGCCGGAGTTTACCGAGGCCTATCGCTCGTTACCACCGTTACAGTGACACTGACCTCTATTCTTATGAACAGTCCAATGTACGACAATAGCGGTCTGGTAGGTACGAAACGGACGAGAGGATTCTACGAATATTGCTGTTCTTTAGACTGCATGACCGTCGTTGTGTGAAGAGTCTGGGTCGATGGGCGGAAGTGCTGAACTCACCAAATCTTCCACGTGGCCTACCCACTCGTACACCTCCCGAACCAACATGCTTGATGCTGTCGTAATTCTTGTTGCCGCGGCGATTTTCTACGTGACCTATCGTGCCTATAATTCTGCTCGCCGTGGCCGAAAGGTAGGTAACATCGAGCTGGCGACGACACACTTTTGGACGGCTCATCAGCAGATGCATAAAATCTATGGTGAGTCTTCCTATTACTCCATCCACTGGTTCTCCTTGATAAATCCAATTTCAGGTGACATCGTGTCCGTTAGCATGCTCGGCACACCGTTCATCATCATGAACATCCGTAAGCTCGTCGTAGAGCTCGAAAAGCGGCATCAGAACTACACCGAACGTCCAAAGTTCCCTATGATCCAGGAGCTCGTGGGTTGGAACCGATAACCGTTCACAGGGAGGCAAACAAGCTCTGGCGAGAGCAGCGTCGCAATTAACCGGCTGTTTGGGACGCGCACTCTTATGCAGGAATTTTTTGGCGTGCAGGTGTTCGAGACCCGACGATTTATACTGAGAATCATGCGTTCGCTGGAGAAGCTTGAGGAGCACATTCACTAGCGAGTCGCAGACCCCTATGGATGTTCGTCACTCACCTTATGTGTCCATTTCCAGCTAGGCCAGTGTCATGATACTGAAGATCGTCTACAGTCATGAGGTCAAGACAGACAACGACCCGCTTGTGGAGCTAGTGCGCGAGGCTGTAACGCAGTTTATCAGTCTTATCAAACGCGGAGCGTGACTCGTCGATTTTTGGCCTTGGTTGCGATACCTTCCTTCCTGGTTCCCAGGTGCAGGGTTCCAAAAGGATGCACAACACTGCCGCCAGACCTTGACAGATATGATCGAGATTCCTTTCCGCGAGGTTCACAAACAACTGGTCAGTACTGTGTCTTCATCTTCTTCACTAGGCATGCCAATCTGATGTAATGTTACTATAGAAAGAGGGCAAAGCTACTCCAAGCTTCGTCTCCAACCTGCTTAGTGCTGACGACTATACTCCCGACATGGACTACGCTATCAAGACGAGCGCGGCTACCATATACGCTGGAGGGCCGACACTGTATGCGCATCCTCTGTTTTCTACTTCGATAATATCTTGATGATGTTATGGCCCGAACGCACAACACAAGGCGCAAGAAGAAATTGACCGCGTGGCGGGATCTGACAGGCTCCTGGACTTCGGTGACCGGGAGAATCTGCCTTACGTCGACGCTATCATGAGTGAATGTATGCGTCTGCATTCCTCGGTGCCCGGAAATTAGCATCTGTTCTTAGAGCAGCGATTTTGACAGCTTCGATTTATCTTTTCATTGCTACGACGAGCATTGAAAGACAACGTTGTAAACGGCTTCTTCATCCCAGCAGGCGCGCCCATTCATAATGCTTGGTGCGTACTTTAGCTGTTAGCTCGGGGATACTCTATGACCCAGAGGTCTATCACGATCCCCTGAATTATTTCACAACGATGGCTTGCTGAGTCTCCTCCACCTCATCCTTGTGAGATTGTATTCGGAAGAAGGTACGCTTCACATGCCGTTCATTCAAAGCTTCAAGTCTCAGCATCAGCATTGTAATGATCCGCGGGGTTTCTAGAATCTGCTCTAGCATGATTATTGCAGATTACTCTCTCTGGATGTTTGCAATGACGTTGTCGCTCTTCGACATCAAGCCCACGAAAGATAGTCCGCCGGAGTTCTCGCAGAATGAAGGAGGCGTGTTGGATGGTTATACCATCTGGTTTGTGGTTTTCTTTTTTGTAGGTAAAGGTCGACTCACCCGGTAATTGTGCAGTCACAAAACATTCCTTCTATAGAACACGAGTTATGAAGCTATACGAGGGCTCAGAGCTGCCTTTGGTGAAAGACAGTCATTTTTGTATGATCTCTTTATCCACACGTTGTCCTTGTCCTATTTCTATTTCCAACTCTGTTTGAATTGATGTGTTGACTAGCTTCGAACACGTTGGTACCAGTGATCTTCGCTCGATCGTTCTCAGAAGATGCGCAGTACCCGTCCTGGCCTATCACTGGAACACAATCAGTAGCGTTGTTGACAGCATACGTGGCAGCCCGAGTTCTCTACTTCGTATATGATAGAGCCTTGAGAACATATACCGCTTCCTTGTACATACATTGCTTCTCAATCACGACCGCCAAACATTCCCATCCCGAGACCCCAATACACGTGTCGTGTATTAATCCTACCGAACACCCCACACCCTCTTCTCTACCCACCTCGCACCCGTATACACACCCACAGCAACAAACCAACCCACAAGCATCCCCACGTCCCCCGCGCCNGCACGCGCGATCGGGCCCGTCCACCACGTTTGCTGCATGCACGGCACAATCACGCCGATTGTCACCACGAACGCGGCGACCGCTGCGTAGCCTCGGGGAAGGCGCGCAGGATCGTCGAACGCGGAGAGGGGTGCATAAGTGGACCAGTGGGTGCGGCGGAAGAGGAAGTGATCGGTGAGAACGATGGCAGACCATGGGGCGGACCAATAGCCGATGAAACCTAAGGTGGGTGAGCGTGGGCGGATGGGTGAGAAACGACGGTACGGTACGTACTGAGTATTTGGACCATGGTGGTATAGAAACGTGTTGCGCCTATAATGGAGATGGGAATAGCGCTAAGCAAGTAGCGTCAGCTATCAGATTGTCAAAGAGAGCTGAGGACCAATAGTACATACATAGCAGTAGCCAGCACCGCGATCAAGAACCTTGGTATCTTCGCAAACACCTTCGACACCGTCATAAAACTCGTGCATACAGTATACAACGTTGGTGCAGATGCGCTTGGCGTCGCCAACGCTAACATTACCAACAGGAACTTTCCGAACCCGCCAACGGGTTCCAGGACAGCTGCGACGAGCCCGCCGACGTTGTTCCCGTTCCCCAAGCCGGCTTGCCAAGCGGGAACAGAGTGGGACGCGGCGGCAAAAGTCGCACCAAGCATGTGGACGGGTGTCATGGAGAAGAGAAAGCCGCAATATACGTAAAAGAATATCTTCCAGCTGTATTTATGGCTCTGTCAATGAAATGAGAATGGGATCGAGGGTGGACGTACTCGGATGCATCTCCTCTGTGGTGTACGCCGTAGTCGGGTGAGAGAGGAGCCCAGCTGACGACGTTTGCAGCTAGAGTGGCGCCGTAGGTGAATATGGCAGAGGTAGGTATGGGTACTGGGTCTGTTATTGGTACTTGTATTAGAGACTTCCCGCCCACGCCTATCATCACTATGAAGGCAACGAGGCTGGGGATCCACGCTAACGTCTCATACCTGATAAATATCAGGACGGGTACATACTATGGAAAGGGCTATGGTGACTGACCAATGTAACACTTGATAGCCACAGAATGTCACCTAGGTTGAGAACAGTTGAGACATCGAAAGACCCTAGAAGAGCGCGAACGGCTTACCGCTAAGGATATGATACCAATGATCACGATCCCAATAGAAGTCGACAAGTGATCAGACACGCCTGCGAGTGCCTGACCTCCCAAGATAGCGTTGAGAACCAGATACCCTTCATTGGTCAGGATGTTCAGTATACTTGGGATGATTGCTCCGTAGTATCTGGTAATACATCGATGAGCCTGGGACAGTCACAAATGTTGGCTAAGAATTTGAGCACTCACCCCCAGGAGAACCTGCTGTGAACCATGGCACGTGTGCCAAGCTTAGGGCCAAAGACAGCACTGCGTGGCATATATCATCTGAACCGAAACAGTACGATGCTGCAGACTCACAACATTGCCGGAATCGCAACAGTTCTGCACGACATGGTCAGAATACGGTTTGGTAGTACACGGGAAGAACACACATACACACTGTCGACCACCAGACATGTGAGCACCGAGGACCGAATACCCAATCCGAAGAACGCTGGGCCCGCTGCACCTGTACCAAACCTAAACCGCAAGGCGTTCAGCCAGCGTGTACCGTGAAAGGGACATCCCACTTACATGACGATATTCATGTTCGCAGAGAACCATATGAGAGCTATTTGGTACAACCGAGGATCTGTTCTCCGTTCTTCTGGGACTGGCGTGATACTGGGGATGACTATCAGCAGCAGCAAGAATAGTCGAGTGCGATGGTGACACACCCATGAGTCTCTACGCCCCAACGCGATAGCCATATAGTGAGCCTGTGGAAGACATCTTCTGCTTTTGATGACCAGGTTGAAGGTTGACGGTCTACGACGAATACCTCGGCCTCTGACACTTTCTCGTCAGAACTAGAGAACAAAGGGCTTCGAGGCTTTTTCTCCGTTGTAGCCATATTATGGATGAAGGGAGTATATTGGGTCGTCTGCCATCCGACTCGACACTCAAGATAAGAGGAATTTGAAGCATATCAATGTGAGAACAGGATACACATACTGAGAATGACATGGGACCGAGCACCAGTGTCCTTCGTCTTTGACCCGGATATAGACTGTATAAGAAGATGTGGGGTTATCTCGTCAAAACGCTGGCCTAGAGCTCGCGTGCGGACGTGGGTCGCACGGCATTTCAATTGAAGATAGCCATTGTGGCAAGACCCAAAATAGGNAGATGGTGGAAGTAGACCGGCGAGTTACACGCTTCCCCGAACCGTCTNGAGATCTGCTTCTGAGGTCAGCAACTTGGTTCGACTAGTGAGGGATACGACACACCTGAATNCATATGAGAAGAAGCAGGCCATATCTGGCTGGCCGCAAGATGTTGTCTACCTTTTGCTTGGGAATCGCTCAGACATTCAATACGCANGTACAATGAAATTCACTGAATAAAAAGCAAAGCGATATATGGTACAACACTTTATTCTCGCTGGAACAAAGCTAAGAGCCCGAGACCACCCAATAGCGCATACTTCAATTGNGGGAAATCGTTCTACGAATATGCAAATTAATGACGNGCTGCCGACGATGGACGGAGCATGCTTACCATGGCAATTGTGACGTAGCCAACATATGGAAGAAACCTGCTAAGAGTTTAGTATACGTGTCTGAGGCGTAGCGATGAATTGCGCTTACCCTCTGACCTTCCCTACGATATGCTTCCTCTCGAGGTATTCCAGACCCTGGTAAAGCTCGATGTCGTCAATGTTGTTATTGTCTCCCTTCGTCAATAACAGTTGCTTCGACGCCAGGGGAGCTGCGGCCACGACACTGACNGTAATTCATCAACTTTCAGCTCAAAATATCAAGAAACACGTGTATTCACCCCCTCTTCTGTTTTGGCGGAACATCGTGCGTCTCAAGAACACGATGTACAATAGGTATATCCGCGCCTGGAACTTTGTACACAGTGATGTCGCCCGTCACATATCGCTCGTTCAGTGGATTCGTCAAGAAAAGGAGGTCCCCNCGATAAAAAGCCGGTTCCATCGAGCCACTGCGGACCATAACCATAAATNTTCAGTATACACCGGTGCTACATGTAAATGCAAACGCACCTCAGAACCACGACAATCGGCGACTCGGTATTTGTGAAAAGACCAAGACCCTTCCACATCATTAGTCCGGACGCGAGAACCGAGGCGAAGTTGAGGATCTGCAGCAGGACCTAGGGCAAGCAAGTCGTAGATCAGGAAGCCGGCACCTAGGGNATTCGTATGGTGTTCGCTCACGTAACGCAACCCGAGCCGCCGAAATGTCTTGAGCTCATCGGCGAACATGGTTGCGGTAAGAATGGAAAAAGACCAAGGGAAAGTGAGGTTGAGGTCAGAAATGAAATATCGGGACTGCGATGTGGTTAGAACATGTAGGGGATATGAACAGGCGCGCGCAGTAGTAAGGACACGTCGAGCGCCTAACCAGAAGGTCACCGACGCGATCTCAGATTCTCACTTTTGTTTTAACTTTTCAACTACTACATATTGTATGCGGTACAGAACAAACGATGCGGGGTCGGATGATCCGTCCCATTGACCAGAAAATCCCACGTCCAAAGCACAGAACATAAGTATCTTTCAGCTACATCCGATGACTACAAATCGAACTTGCACCCAGTGCCTGGTACCCCAACGGATTGGATAACAGGGAACATTGGATGACTAGTCACAGGGAATGAAATACAACCGCTGAAACAGTGACGATCGCACCATACAACAATTTCGAGACAGCAAAATCAGAGAGAGCACTTGAATCCTCCTTGCCAGTGGACGATCCTTCTGACTTGGCCGTAGGCTTGACTCGTCCAGCGTGCGAGGACGTGGGAGTAGATATATCATTGGACGTGGGAGTCGCAATGCCCTCAACGGACAAGGAGTCCCAGAGGTAGAAAGGCGCTTTCGTCAAGTCGACGTTGAGCTTCGAGCGCAAGAAAGTTCCGTATTTGCCCTGAGGGTCACCGTATTGCATGGCGACGGCGGCAACGTGAGGGTAGAGCTCCGAGGGATCATCGTTCCCAGGCTGCTGGGCGATAGCAAAGTCGAGGGCACTTTGGATGGTTGTGCCAGAAGAGGTCGTCGTGTTCCAGACGTTGATACCAGCGTATTCGCCAATGCGGGCGTTGGTCTACAAACAGATCGTGAGACGATCCGAATTGACAAGTGGAGAGTGTCTTACAATCATGGCGGCCAAGTTATACGCTCTGTAGTGGTAGGGGCGGGTACGAGCGGATTCAAACGGCTATTTTCACCTCTGAGTAAGTCTTTCCTCCGATCGTTGCTATGAGCAACTGACCTGGTCTCCATTGGCAGAAATCTGGCCGGCATAAATACCGCTGAAATACACCTGGACAGCCTTCTGAACTGCGTCTTTGTCGCCGATCAGCAGTTGAAGAGCGCCAAGTTGATTGAAGTAGAAAGAGCCGTGGTTGCTAAGTGCGATTCGCCTGAGTCAATTATGCCGTTCGAAAGTTATAACAGCTCACTTTGTGGATGCTTCCTCCTCCTGCGCAATGGAAGCAGTCTGAAGCCACGTAATGTACTCCTTGGCCCATGCAATCATTTTACCGTCCAGATCTGCGGTCCAAGCAGGTGCCTTCTTGTCACGGAGGATCAAAACACCGTTGACGACCTTGGTCAAGCATTTGAGATCCCTGCAGACCTCCTCAAAGATGTATCTCATCTACAGAGGGACTGGAGTACTCACAGCACGCCGGTGTGAGTCCCGTTGCGACCGCCGGGTCCCCTTTTCATCTGAGCATAGTTCAAGTTGGGATTCATCCCAGTATCAGGGCTCAAGAACCACGACTGGATGAAATTGACGGCGTTGGTGGAGTATTCCAAGTCGCCGCCAATGATCCAGGCCAGGCTGTTGTAGAACACAGCGTCAGCCATGTCGTCAAAGTTCCCGATGTCGTTGACCATGCGGGCATCCGGGTTGAACTGACCATCCCGAGTCACGTATTCGCACGTAGTCCAGACTAGAAAATGACGCAAATCAGTGTGAGCGTTCGGGCGGCGCGTATCGATGGGATAGTACTTTGTTCTGGCGTCAACTCGGTCGTGTTGCCAGCCTTAGAGCAGTCGGGCCAAGCACTGTAAAGCACTGCTTAGTATCGGAATATAGTGAGTACATCTTCTGAGCATCACGTACTAAGGAGAAAAACTCATGTAGTCATGTTTATCACCAGACGGTGGAGCCATCTCCTTGCTTGTGACCGCTATTTTTCGTGTCAGCTAATCAGCCAGCTATTAAACGATCTTTAACGAATTCAACTCACTCCAAGGGCCCTGACTAGCCAAAATTCCAGCCCATTGGATAATAGTAGACTGTGCGTTCAGGGTAGATTGATTGAAGTCTCCTGCTGCGAGGACATCGGGATTGTAGAAGACGTTGGCATAGCTTGTCACAGAACGGACGGATGGGACCAGGTACAAACAGGTCCCAGCTAACAAAAAGAGTGAAGATTTCAAGGATAGTGGTGCCATGGTGCGGCGAGTGATTCTCAAGCTCGACGCGAGGTGCTAAGACTGCGAGTTACGAGACCGAGAGCATACGAGTCTTGAGATGGTCGAAGTAAAGAGCGCGGTAACCTGGAAACGAACTGGCAATATATAGGAGCGCACATACCTAACACAACCACACTTCAGTGACTCCACGATCAAGATGCCAAGAAAAAGTAGGGAAGTGGCTTGCAATAAGGACCGGTCCCGATCGACAACGCCAAGCACATGCACCTGTTCTCTGCTCACCTTTATCAAGGCCAAGTTGTGGATTTGTGACCAGTGCGAGTCGTATTGTTGTGAAGGCATTTTCAAGGAATTCATTTGGTTGGCTATAGAAGGCTATAGAGTGGTCAAAACGAGTCAGTTTGACAGTTTCAGAAATCAGCGGGATGTGGCGAATCTTGTTGTCCAAGCTGGCGCCCACAACCTGTTGATCATTTTGACAACGTGGAGGAGAGACGGGCGGAGAGACGCGGACTATGTGTCGTTGACTTTCTCCAACGAATGGAACGTCGCTGCCAAGAGGAGCAACCCAAGAGGGTGTTCTCTCTCTGTCCAACGTCACGAACGGGGAGATTCTTCGAGAAAAGCAGAGTAACAAATCAATTGAGTACCCGTAAACCGAAACATCCTTGTGAGTATATCACACAGTCTATACTGTGTGCCGCAAGACCTCAATTCGCTACGTGACACGTCAGCCTTCATTCGAGACCCTACTGTAACGACGTACATTTATGAACACGTATAGTTATGATCGTTAGAAAGAACGGTTACTGGACGATACAGTAGGAGAAAGGCTAGACTGAGGACACTCAAGATCGAAAAGACGACGAGACTACAGCCGCGGCTCCGAGTCAGGCCCTTGAGACTTGCGTTCAGTATTCCTTCGGCGATCACCGATCGATTGTGGCGCTAATACGTGCCCGTGGGTTTCTGGTATCTTGCTCTCACCTTCCAGCAGGTCGGACGTCGACGACTTTGCTACCACTCTGCGCTGTAGGCAGACTCCATGAAAGCATGTCCTGAACTGTCCCGGCTTACAAAAAGCCATGCTTTGCGATCCCTGAATGTAAGATACCACGACTGTCGTCGGAATCTTGTCGTCTGACAGGTCCCAATAGTTCAAACGTACCACCCCAGGCTCAATCGCTACAGCTTTGTATCCTCCATATCCTCGGAGCGCGGAACTAGTAGACCCTACCCACATCTCAGCCAAGATACCCCCGATGGTCCGAAGACACAAATTCTCAATCTTCCAATCCGACGCACTCGAGCTTCGTGCACTACCCAACGCCCTCCTCATCAAGCCACAGAACCCATGGCCGGACCCGCCATTCCACTGGGACACAGAGCGCAAATTCGAGAAGCGACTGAACATGTCATTGTGCATACAACAGTCCGTGAAAGTTCACCCTTCTGGTCTTGCTCGTCGCGCTATAGGCAAGAGGATCAAGTCTGTCCTCGGCTTGATCGTGACTCGGGGTGCGGATGTCGAGGTTGTGGAGGGTGTACCGACTATCAAGTTCAACCATGATGATGTAGGAGAGAAGTGGTTGTTGAAAGGTGTGTTTCGTTCTTTCTTTGCGTGGTACGAGGCGGCTGAGTCACTCACGTAGGTTGGACGTACTTTGTTCGGCCTCAGCCATGTCTGCATCTCATGGGACACGCGGAAGTCATCCCTATCCTCCGCGCTGCTTTACTTGACATCAAACTCAAAGGCGACGCGATGGAAGAGGCGTGGGCTAGAGGCAATACGCTCCCGCCCGAGACGAGACGAACAGAGCGGAAGCTCTCCAGGGAGCGCAGCAACGTTTCGAATTACAACTCTTCGAAACCGTCGTCCGGCCAGTCGAAATCGGGAAAACAACGGTCGGCCCGCCAACCCTCAACTTCATCATCATGGACTTTAAGCTGAAGAAGCCTTCGACAATGGCCGGCCCGACGATACCCAACACATACAGCGACTTCTTCGGCTTGCGACAAGGCAGGCCAAACGGGCGAGTAGTCGTAGCCACTAGCCTAGTCTGCCTTGCTAACCTTAACAATCCGATGAGCTGCCGCGACGATCTTCTATAGTTACCACTAGCCCAGCGCATTCGGATTGTTGCTCTAGTCGCGGAAATGGCCGATGAATTGAAGTTGATGGATGTGGGTCCGTCAACCTCTGAATTGTGCTTCTGCTATACATTATCAACTGTACTGCGGGCGCATGGAGCTGCTGTCCTTGTTTTCTTGCGACAGGATGATGGATATTTCAGTTGTCTTGTATCGTTTCGAGACGCATCCGAGTGGGTGCTGGTGATCCTGATGGAGTTCTGGAGTGCGAGTATGGGGGTCGATTAAGTTGGACGTCATCTGGACGTGGACTATCACGCTAATGTCCGTCGAGGAGACTCCGAAAAACAAAGTACAAAGTGCATTCGTGATGGTGACTATGGAGAGATGCCCGGCGCTGCATGATAAAGGATGTGGCGAATGTTCAAATACACCTGATGAGAAGTTCTCGCCCGACAGAGAGTATTTCAACAGTCTCTCAGACAGTGATATTGGCTCCAGAAGGAGGGATTTTCGACAACGATGTCCTAAAGAGGGTCGAGTCGCCGACACGTGCACGCTCATCAACCATGCCATCCCGGAAGAGTCAACAAGCGATTGTCCCAATCCGTCCATCCTCTTATTCCTTGACCACCATGTGGCAAACGCGAAACACTGCTGCAAAGCCACTGCCTTGTCCTCCAATTGGTCTCGATGGTAGGCGCGAACGCAATATAAGAATGACCACTCTGGCCAAAGGTTCCTTACGATACAGACCGACGAATTCGACATCTCCAGTGATCTCATCTCCTTACATACCCCCTAGACTTGAACGCTCGATCTCGAGTATCAAAGCATTCTTGCGCCCGCCTTGCATTGCCTAATCCTGTTTGCTAGAACCCAGTCATCCGCTTCCAAAAGTCTCTTTACGGCCTCATCTACAGCACTTTTCGATATTCGCCTAATCACGTACGCTATATAAGCAGTCACCATGTTCCAAGTTGCATCCCGACCAGCAGCACCCTTCGCCGACATGCAAACCTACAACCACCACGCCCAGAGCCCCGCGCCCCCTTCGCTCAACCTTCCGAGGTCGCTGAAGCGTCCAGCGTACAAGGAGGTGTCACGCAGCGTGTTGCTTGCTGTTGACACGTCTCTCCCGAACTACCCTGTGGAGTTCATCAAGCACCACTTGAAAAGCAGAGCTGCAGAGTGAGTTCTTTTCCTCATCTCTCGCATGAATGTCTCAGTCTCACTGACCTACCTTTGCAGGATGCGCAGGGCACTTGGACTCATGTCGATCATGAGCTCTCTTCCAAAGTCTCACCTTCCGCCGTACCTTGATGTACCCATTATGCCGTCTTCAAACCCTCCGGACAGCCACGACTTCCCCACGCACCTCTTGGCGATTTCGTCTTCCAAGATATCACCCTCGGCTCCGAACACGCCGACCGTCGCGTCGTTTGCTGCTCAAGCGGCTGCTGCATCCTCCGCCACAGTGCCATTGTACCCTACAAACGCGCTCGTGCTTGCAGCCCACTGCACCGCGTTGCCTCCTCTTCCTATCAGGAGATCTGAGGACGAGACTGCCGCCTCCGTGAGGCTCCCTCTCGTTCCGTTGACGGTTCCTCATGGAGAAACCTTCCCTCCCCTTCACGCGTTCTTGCATGACAAGCGCGCCGACAAGCTCCTCGCGTTCCTCCTCCCTTCTCTTGCTGCCAGATTCCCGAGGCCCCCTGCACTCAGCACCTCTTCCCGTGACTCGCGCGAGACGCCAGCCTATGTCTCTGGGTTCTCCTCCGAACACATGCACAGGTTCGCTCAAGAGCTTATCTCTGCTGCGTATGCTGCTGCAGGGCCCCAGGGTGCCGCTAGCGGACTCATGAGCCACACGAGGGTGATCAACGGTCTTTGGGCCAACACGTGCTCGCTAGGGATCCACGACACGGAGTTGTGGTCGGTCCTCGACTTCGCTTACGAGATTGTTATCACTGCCCTCACCTCACTCGCTACACGGGACAGGTACTAAATCTGCTCGCCGTTCTCTGCTTGCACGAGATGTGGTCGCGTGGATCGCCCTCCCATCTCCGTTCCCCATATACCGCGTCCAGCCTATTTCCCAAAAACATTTACCATTTCTTACATCACATTCAAGCTAATCTCTTACATCTCGACTTGAATTCAATACCCCCTCCCGTATGTAGCTCTGTATCACTTGATTGCTTCACTGTATCTCCTACTCGGCTCAGTTTCCTATGATTTGCTACTTTACTCAACTACGTACAATTGCCTTGCATAATAGATCTCAAGTATAACATACATGATGCTGCCTCATAAGACATCGTTATAGTTTGCCACGGAGACTAGTAATTACCTCCAGCTGTTGTGATTCTTGTGAAAGAGGAGGCCTAGGTAGGTAATATGCACCCGTGGAACGGATGGAGGCGAGCGCACGTCGAACCATCAAGTCGTCACTCGCAGAGTGTAGGTCACGGTTTACTCATGGGCGTCGACGTCTGGACAGTAAATTTACGCTCAGTTGAAGAGGTTCCACAAGTTGGATCAATTTGAAAGGCAATAAAGATACATATACACACTTTATGAACCGTTATAGATTCTAATGTCAGAGAAGAAAAGCCGTCTATGTACGTTTTCGTGGTCAATGACTCTCGAGACGATTTCACCCTCGGGCGCCAGCGTCTACACTTAGTCCTTTGTGCCACCTTCCAGCCCCATACCGTCGCCGACGATATGCTCGCAGCGCTCGCAACTAAGTACTAAGACTTCATCGTAAAAAGCAAATTGCGATGCATATTGCATCAGTTATGCATTAAGAGGGAATCGAACTCCGGCGGGTCGAGCTTATTACGTAAGCTCATATGGCAACGACCCAGGTTACTGCTACCCCATTAATGCTTGCAGTGGAGCGCCCTACAACAGTAGATAATAGGTCGGACGTCACGACCAAACACGATCATGTGCTACTGTCCACGTGGTGAAATCGAACCGCGTTCACGGTCGCGTCCGAGTCCTTGAAAGTTGAAGTTGTTGTTGAACGTGAAAGTCATCAAGGCGTCGCGTTTTTCTCCTCCCCTGGTCTCTCTATTCGACCTGACGACGCCTCCGCAGTCAATTAGATCACTGACGACTTTCTGACACCATGGACTCCAGCGAAGTCGGTCGTTTCGGAACACTTCACCTCAAGAAACGATTGGACCCGAATGCCATTGCGGCTTCTTACCCCATCGACGAAGAGGAGATCACTATTGGGAGAGACCCGTCTTGCAGTATCAGGCTCTACTATGAGTCAGTCAGCGCGTTGCATTGTAAGATTGTGTTCCGCGAACGAAAGGTCAGCACAGACCACGTTCTTACACTCTGGATTTGCTCACCAAATCCATGTCATCAAATACAGGCATTTGTGGAAGTGTTTGGCACCAACGGTCTGCTCATCGACGGCTGCCCCGTCTTTCCATCAAACACACCCTCTCCGAACCCAGTCACTGTCCCGCTTTCCAATAGCTCTACGATCGAAGTTCACAACAAATGCTTCCAATTTTGCTACCCGCCCAAGGAGATGCGGTCTATTCTCCTCGCGACTCCACCACGCTATCAAGATCCCCACAATGGCAAGCACCGTCGGAGGACCCTGCGTATGTCTATGATTCAGAGCGCGCACGTATTCAGCCCAGGGCCGAGTGAAGACCCAAGAGAGAACTTGAGGATTCTACAGACTCCTATGAAAACGCCGTTCCAGAGGTTTACGCCGGCGGAACCTTCACCGTTGAAGCGAGGTATGGTGTCGGAGCCTGATGACATAGATGATGAAGAGGAAGAGGAGAACATTGTACTTGTCGAAAGCAACCACCCGAAGGTCGTAGAAGAGGATAAGGACCTTGTCATTCTGGAACACGTCGACGTGGATGTCCACCAGAACCCTCCGCCAGGCTTGCCGCGTCAGGAGCAGCATCTGGTTCAATTTCCCATTCCCCAGCCTTCCCAGCCTTCACCACAAGTGCCAAGGACGCCTCGCCGTCGTGCACATCCTCGTGCCTCACTGCATCGCGCAGTATTGATACGCTCTGCTCAACGAACAGCTCACAAGATTATGGAAGCGGAGGAGGAGGAACAGGAGGTGGAGGAAGTTGAAGAGACCATTCAGTCGGCGGAGATGGAAGATGTGGAAGAAGTCAATGAGGAACAGGAACAAGAGGAACATGAAGACCAGGTCCAGTATACGTCTGGGTGGAGGAAAAGCTTGGAGGCTGTAGCGGGTGGCTTGACTTGGCCGTTCCGCTCATCATCTGTGGCTCGTGACGAAGAGGAAGAACATCGTGACGAGGAAAATACTCAGGAGCAGCAGGACAAGCAGGACATGGAAGAAGAGGTAATACGCTCCTTCTTTCTTGTACACCTGTCCGTCTCTGACTTTATTTCATACAGGACGGCGGATTTGTTGGAGATGACGTCGAGCATGAGCATGAGCATGGTATTTACCCAGATCTACAGGAATTCTACGAGGAGGACCAGGAGGAGAACGCACAGCCTGGACCTTCTACTCTTCATCAGGACCCTCCCATGTCGACTGCACCCGCACCACGGCTGGGTGAATTCATGACCCCTCAAGCCCCACGTATCTCTCGTGATCACATTCGGTACTCGATGGGCGGTTTCACATCCGGTGGCCGCGGCGAAGGACCTAGGAGAGTTAAGCTAGTTAACCCGTGGAAAGTGAAGGATCTCGTTGTTCCCGTCGAATACGAAGTCAAAGACGAAGACATGGCGAATCCTTTCACTTCACCGAAGAAGGAACGTCTCAGCGAGGAAGAGCGAAACGTGAGTCTCGTGTATATGAGAGGCTTCCCTCAGCTAAACAGAAATATGAATAGGCCATCCTTGAGCGTCGCAGGTCCGCACTCCATACTCCAGACACGTTCGCACCTGGCATCGGACACCTGTCCAAACGCATGTCGGTATCACCCAGAAAGGCACCTGCGCCTCTCCCCGCACTCAGCATTGAGCCCATACGTGAAGTCAAGGACGAAGAAGGAGCTGACCTGGATACGTCCGTCATGCTGGCACGGATGAAACAGATGGTCGATGGGGTCAAGAAGAGACAAAGCATGGGTCCCAGACCCTCAATTGGGGTCAGTCCGAGAAAACCTGGGCAGTTCTCATTGTTTGCACCGGATGCCGACTTGACCACCCCGAGGAAGGTTTCAGCGTCCGCTGAGGATGTACACATGGAGCATTCCGCGCAGGAGGACATGGAAATGATCGAGTCCACTCGAGAGGCACCTGAAGCTTCATCGTCAGAACGCACTCTCGAACACACTGCCCAGGGGACTCCCAAGTTTACCGGCGTGCGCGAGAGGTACAAAGAGGTGGCCCAGGAAATGGCGACTCCTCGGATGGACGGCATGCGCGACCTATTCCGTTCTGAGCGTGTTGTGGCGTCGCCTGTATACGAGGGAGTCGGCGAGATGCTTGCCACTCCTGATCCCACTGAACCCGCGAACGAGGAGTCAGTACTGCCAGAGCCCCAGGCACCCGTTGAAGATGATGAGGAGCCTGTGCCGCGACCTGCGCCGACCAGGAGCAGAAAACCTGCATCTACGTCCAAGATCCCTGCTGCTGCTGCAAAACGGACAACGCCACGGTCGGCACCAGCAGCTCGCACGAAAACACCAACCGAGGGTTTGGACACCGTCGCAGAGGACGACGACACCAGCCCTGCAGAGTCTTCGCAGCCAAAGCGCGCCGGGCCTGCCTCCCGAGTCTCTCGAAAGCCGCGCTCGCGAAGTGTGGACACCACGGAGCCGGCGGTCCCGGACACTGGTAGGGCAACTAGGGCACGGAGCGTGACGAAAGGAGATGAAGTGGTACGTTCAAGGCTTCCTCCTCAGTTTACGGCATGGCATCAGAGTACTCATGATCTTTTCAAGGAAAAACAGCCGGCTAAAAAACCTGAGTCTATCCCTAAAGGACCACCTGTTCGCCGAGGTCGCAAGGCGGCTGAGTCGCCTGCTCCTCCGGCGGAAGTTCCGCCGACAACTAAATCAACACGGAGACCTCGGGCGGTGAAGTCACCTACGGAGGAATTGGAAGACATGCCTACCACGGCTACTGCCACCAGGGGAAGTGCACGTAAAGCAACGCACGCTAAGCAGTCGGCGGATGATGAGGCAGATCCTTTGGATGCGTTCCCGCAAGAAGATCAGAAGAAGGAAGAGGGGGCGAAGGTCCGTAGGAGTGCTCGGGGGAAGGTCAAGGAGGAGGACACGGAGGACAGTAGTCCGATACTGGCTCCGGTCGCGGAGGAAGGTGAGGTCGCGACGGGCCCGTCACGCTCGACGCGAACGAGGAAGACGCCTGCGCCTTCCAAGACTGCTACTACCCCCGCGGTGAGGAGCACCACGCGAGGCAAGGCCGAGAGTGGTAAGGCCGCGAGTGGTGCTAAGAAGGTGGCGGAGGAAGAGGTGGTCTCTGGCGAGACTGGAGATAAAGAAAACACCCCCGAGGCTTCCAACGAGGAGGAGACGTCCGCTTCTGACGGGTCGGCCGCTACGGGTGCTGCTAAACCTGCGCCGAAGGCAGGCGCGAAGGTCACCAGGAGCGCGACGAAGCTTCGTTCCACCCCCACGGTGGAAACCGAAGAGAAGGGGAAGGAAGCGTTGAAGACGAGAGGGAGCAGGACGAAGACGGCTGCCAAGAAGTGATTTGATGACGCTTTCTGACGATGAAGATATGTTTCTTTGGTTACACACTATTTGATACCCCCCGTAACGACTTGATGTGATTCTTCTTGGATTCACGCGTATAGTCGTCGACAGCAACGAAGAATGAATATGTTTGGGTCCTGTCCATGGCTCCACGGGGCCTTGAGCACCAGCGGGCTCTATTATACAATACACACAACAGAATTTGAATAATTGTATCATACCATTACCCCTCAGTCGTTTGTTGACACACGCTGAAGTGGTGGAAAGGGAAAAGACGGAAGAAAACGGGTAGCATGCTCGAAGGGAGGTGTCATCGCGTCATGGAAGAGAACATGGGTATGGGTGAACCACCCGTATGTGCTCTCGTTCGCGCTAACCTATAAGGTACACCCAGTCAACGCTAACGCAGTCCGATCGTATTTCCTTTCGGGTGAACGTACTCGTCAAAGTGCTTCCCTCGTTTGGGATCCGCCCTACGCTTCGCCATCGCCTTCCGCACCTTGCTCTCGGGGCGAACGACGATAATGGGGACGGGAGAATGGCTCAGACAATATTTCGACACGCTGCCCATGCTGGAAGAACCGAATGCGGCTCCCCAGGCTTGCATCATGCCGCGCTGACCTCGCGTTCCGACTACCACTGAGTCCGGACGATATAGCGCGATGAGACGGTCGATGGTATCTGTGACCTTGCCCGCAATATATTCAACGATGATGGAGATCTGGTAACAATGTAAGTACGCAAGGAGGAGTTGGTTGGTATGTTACGCCACACCTTGCGGTCCGGGTCATATTCTGAGCATTTCTCCTGGGTAACGCGCATAAGTTCACGAGCCTCGTCTCGGTATAGGTCATGATCTTTCTCTGTCCACAGGGTAAGTCATTGTCCGAGGAATCGTGAACCTGAAAGCTCACCCAAATCATCTGTATCAATTCCTCTGAACACAATCAACTCATCTCCGTCCTGCACAAGACCATCAAGCGCCCAATCCAGTGCTTGTGTGCCACTCTCGTCTGGACTTGATGCACAGAGGAAAACCCTCGTATTCTTGGTCCGTGAATACCCCTCCGTTTGGACGTGCAGAGTGAAAGAAAACATCGACGCCTGCGGGTTCTCGAACGTATCGAACGACACCTTTGGTGTATACCCTTGCGCTGCGACAAGGGGTACCGTAGAAGTGACAGGTGAGTGTGGCGGCGACACGATAGATGACGAAGTCGAGTTTTTCGATGTCGATATTACTGGAGAGTGAGCGGGTAGGAATGGGGAGAATCGAGCGGGCGGTGAACCCGGCGATTGGGCAGGGGTGGATGGCCTGGAGACTGAGCTATGTTGCTTCATCGCCGACCGCAGAGGCGGCGGCGGCATTGGGATATGATCGGGATGTCCATGCGAGGCCATGACTGCTGTACTATGCTGTGAAAGATACCTTATGTTAGTACACTGAGTCGTCTGCCATGCTTTATATCGAGCTGCGCTGACATGTACTGACCTGATCAAGTGGTATTTACCCCTTCGTCGCCTCTGCGTGATGCTCCACAGTCTCAAGTTAGACGTAGAATAGTGAATGTGTCGTGCAAGAGAAAAGAGATGTCGATGCAAGAATGCTGTAGTAGTAGTAGTAGCAATTTGCAAAAGAGAACGGTCAGTTCTGGTCTGGGTGAAGACGAGTCGTAGCGGCGCTTGACTCTGGAAAGCACTTGACCGCCAACCATGACCTCTTCCTCAAAATCGGACAAATCCGCATCCTCTCCGTCGCCCGACACACGCTCAGACGACGGCGCAAATGTCGAGCACGATGTCGAGGCCACCGAGCAAGTGGCACAGGCGTCGGAGCACCAGGACGGCGGTTCCGAACCCGACACCGACAAGACCAAGACCACTGCGGATGCCTCCTCCTCTTCCTCACCTCCCCCCGTATCCGAATCAGCTCAAGGCACCTGGCAGGCCATATGGTCTCCGTCACACAACGCCTACTATTTCTACAACGCAGCTACTCAGGAGACGACATGGACCAACCCCCTGCAACCTTCGACGCCCGAGGCTGCCGACACAACACCGACCCCTTCCGACCCCTCCGAACCCCCAGTCGCGTCATCCTCGTCTGCGACGCCCTCGCAGCTCTCGCGTATGCGAGAACTGCAAGCCGCGGCTCTTGCGCAAGGTATCGACCCGTCCCTCGCATACCTTGACCCCTCTCTAGTGTCAGGGCCCGCCGTCGAAGGATATGCCGCCAAGTTCAATGCACGCACTGGCACGTTTACGCGTCCGGATGGACGTGACCCGTCACATTTGTCCGAGTATGAACGAGCAAAGCGGATGAGCGAGTTCTACTTTGACGTCAATAAATGGCAAGAGGATACCGCTGCTGACAGAGAAGCGGAAGAGGCGGAGGGAAAGAAGCGGAAGCGGCCTACGAAGAAGGATTTGGTGCGTTACTTCACAAGGTCGTGTTTCTTGTTGCGTTTCTGATATCAAACATCTGTAGGAGAGGTTCAAGGAGCAGAAGAAAGCAAAGAAGATCGCCAAGACGGCTTGGTTGCGTACATGAAGTGTACACAAGCACGACGGACGCCATGCATGATGACCCTCGGCGGCTTATCTTCTTGTTACACTGCCTGTTCACCATGCATGTGTAACACAGTGCGGGCAGACCCTGAGGAATCCACTCAACAGCATCCTACTTGTCGTATGTACTCATCTTGTTGTAGAGATCAAAGCGCCGCTATGTATTTCTTGCTAGCCACTTTCCTCAAAGACATTCCCTCGTTGCGATATCTGGCCATGCGCGTACATATGATATGCGTCCATTGGGATGGCGACATGAGTGACTTTCTGCTCTTCATGCAGACTGGATGATCCTGGTCTGTCCTCTTATGTAACAGATATGCGACCATCTGTGCTAACAATCGCAGCGTCCGGGTGAGCATCTGACCGACCTCTCGTATCAATGTCACGGTGCACGGGTCTGATGCTACGCTGCTTTGGGTCGGTGAAGGCCTTTGCAAAACAAGTACAAATACTGCGTGAGTGATCGGCAAATTCCGACTTCTGCAGGCAAACAAGCGCCCGATTCTTAGGACGTAGGCGACACGATAATAAGGACCCACCACACCTGAAAAGTGGTCTGAACATCTCAGATGTCAACCGGTGAGTTTAGTTACAAAATAGAAGCAAAAACAAAGGAGTAGCAACTCCTAGTATCGATCCAGGGACCTCGGGGTTATGGGCCCCGCGCGCTACCACTGCGCCAAGTTGCTATATCAGGATATCAGACAATTATGTACCTACTACTATCGATGACCCGCCTGTGCAACACGCGTAATGGTGACTCAATTGTGGCCGCTGTATTCCTCGTAGAACCTCAGTGTACACTCTACTATACCATACCTTTCATGACTACCAAGCACAAGAAGAGAATGGTTGTATCGCACATGAAAAATTGAATAACTGCAACAAAAGTGTAGGTAGGTACATAATCTACATATTGTCTGATATCTCGATATACACTGCATGCAAGACAAAATCTGCGGTACAAGATATGCATTTAGATACTAAAATGGATATTCAAAGAATTGGTTAAGGTTAGACTCGCGTGGCCAGCCCGTTCGAGCTCAAAAAAGACAGGGCGTGAGCTTGCGAAGGTTAGGTTAGTTACCGACACTACGGTCCAAATCAACCCCACGATACGAAAGAGCATTTGTTTGCTTTCTTGTGCCAGATAGTGGCCACATATGGTGGACAATACGCATCAAAAGATGCCTCGTATCCCTTAGAGAATACTGATTCTTTGTTCTCCTTTGATCAAACGATACGCAAAGTTTCATCTGTATGATACGACACGCATCTCATGCCCGATATGGGGTGGATTTGGTCCGAAAAATTGGACAAATCGTTTCCAATCTCACCTGATCGATACTGGAGGTATATCCAAGGGCAATACGTCAAAAATTGTTTCAACAATAATGATAGTTATGAAGGTCGTTATCGGACAAAAGTAGATGCGGATGAT
>SGPM01000360.1:7078-26730 GCA_004802725.1 Antrodiella citrinella
CGNNATCGANTNGAGCCAGCTTCTACCTCCTTTCGCGAGCTTTCACGAGCTTGAGTCTACTTGGAGGGTGCAAACACGTCTCAAGCTGCAAAAGTAAATAAGTGGCGCTAAAATAACATCAAGTCACGGAAAGTACACTCAAGGGTGTACAAGCTAGACCCAAGTGACTCAAGCTAGCATTTCAAAAGGACAGAAGGAGACTCAAAAATGTATATTAGGCTGCCACATGTAGCTATAGCCTCTGATAGGGATATACACGTAGATCATACAAAAACAAACATGTACCTGATCGCTATTTCCACGTATTCGTCATGGTGTGGCAGTGGTGTGTAGAGGACATTCGAAGATGCGGACAAGAGGTGTGAGTGTATGTTGAGCGGGTTGACAAGGTTTGAATCACGCTGATCACATCCTGGGTGGGCGGGGTACGACGTGAGGAGATGTGTGTGGTCAATCCGTAGTAAATGTGTGGGCGCGATGGGGACGACTGGTGGCCTCGTTCAGACTCGTTCAGACGGATGATGAAACAGGTACAAGGGTAAGCTTGATGAACAGCGTGCAGAATACGCACCTCGACATCATATATTTATCCCTGTCCACATAAAAAGTCGCCACCTTATCCCAACGAGTTCTCACTGCGTGGTGGTCAAACACCAATGAGAGCGGTCGTACCACTTCGATGTGAACTCACAACCCCACACGCTGCCCTGTCATAGTGAGCGAAGTCAGCGGAGACGAAACAGTATACATATGAGAAGTGTTACGGCGCACAGTATGTTATTTGTACAAGGCAAGTACGCGGGTGGTGATATGGGCAGCGGCGGCGGCGAACAACCCTCTATCTGTGCTTCGTGTTTTGGCTCCGCATCACAAACTATGGCTTGTAAACAGACACTTGCACAAGGGACCATAATGAGAGTACGCACAGAGTAGCGCCGTCCGCAATTTCGCCATATATCCTTACCGCCTTGATGTACAGACCAAACGACGGAAAGCTGCATATATCTGCTGGACCAAACGCAAAGCAGATGCAGCGGAACCGAACATCGAAGGGGCGGAAATCTTGCGAAAGGTGAAGAGGTGGAAGTACGGAAGATGGGCACTACCACCGACGACGACGAACGCCGACGAGAGTCGTCGAGAGAACGCGCTGGCAGTCATCGTCCGTTTCTGGTAGTTCAGGGCAGGCATCAACGACCTCAAGACATTTTCACAATCATGTCTGGCGCCGGCAATCAAGACTCAAGAGCCCAAAGTCATGTCAAGTCTGGACAAGGTCCCGCAAGGTACTCGCAAGGTCCACAAGCAATATAAGTCCGAAAACCTTCCCCAAGTCGTCTCAAGTAACTTGACGTTTTCCTGATGCGCGCGGCTCTGCATGTCGTATGACCGTATTTCAGCCTAGTAGTATGCGCGTTTGTCGTGCACGATTCCCCCTTTGCATTATAATCTGGTCGCTATTTCTCACTATTGGATCAGAGTAGATTCACACCTCATCTTGCATCATGATTATCATTCCCTAATGTCACATACTTTTATTGCTATTTGTACTTCAAACATCTTTAATGCATACACCACTTTGTCGGCTTCTTGAGCTTTCTGTGCTTTTGAGTCCTATCTCTAAGACAACCTACTAATCTTACTTTCAGCTTGAGAACACTTTTCAAAAGTGTGTAAGTGTCAAAAAGCGGCAGAAAGTACGCAAAAGTGTTTTGTCGTTTTGCTGATGCGGAAACTTGCTTACAGCTTCCCGATACATAGGAATAGCCCTGTCCAGGTATGTTGGTTCCCATGATACCGTGAACTTGTTATGGAGAACCTGGGCGTACAGAGCGCAGACAGAGGCTCGGTCGGGATGGACTTCTGGGCATAGATCCATGGTCTCCGAACCCATCTCAACGAGACGGTCGCACTCCGCGGTAGTCGGGAATTGTGCATCTCGGAAACGGAGTAGCATGACGCTTGAGAAGCCTACGAAGACGGCGATGGTATCGTCCTCATCGAGGGCTTCGGAGTGGGATGCCTCCTCGAACCATGCAAGAGCATCCAGATCCGAGGGTCGTCTGCCGCTGAGATATCTCGATCTGACGGAGAGTCCTGCGTTGAGGAGACACTGGAGGCGAAGAGAGTCATTCCCCGAAAGGTATGTGAGAGCATCCTTGTAAAGTGTGATGGCGCGGTTCTGATCCGAGGACTCAGAAAGAAGGGTGAAGCGGCGGATGAGCGCAGAGGCGAGGTTGCAGAGTAGGGACGTGTACTGAGGATCATTCGGGAAGAGGAAGAGACCGCTGTCTCGCGAAGTGATACAATGTTATTCACATCCGCAGAGCCAGGGAATGTTTCCTCCCAGGAATCAAGGGCATCCGCAAAGTCGGTGGCCGCAGTACTAGCGCGGGATTTGTCCTCAGATGGAAGGATCCGCATTAACTCCTCGTACAGAGGAATCAATTTGGCGAAGCTAGGCGCATCGTTGAGCTTGTTTGCACGTATGTGGACAGCACTCGTGAGCATGCTGAGGTATTGGACGCGTAAGGGATGTCCAAGCGGGAGGTGGTGCAGAACATCCTCGCGAGCTGATATACAAAGACCTAAATCTGAGAGCTCTTTGTATCGGTAGAAGCGGGTAGAGACAGCAGTAGAGTAAAGTTCCAGGAGGGGGAGTGAGAGATCGCTCCCGCTGGAGTGGTGAGTGATTTCGTCTTGTACGAGATTGATGGCCGAATCAAGGTCGTCTCTGTCGCCGTTGACTCCAAACCGATCAACAAACGTCTGAGAGAGGTCCAGAAGACTGCGAGACCTCAGAGGGTGTCCAGGAGGTCACAAATCGACAATGGCATGTTGTAGATTTGCCACCAGATCCATGTCCTGAGGATGATCCTTCAGATCCTGGTGCTGGGCATACAGGGTATCAACCAAGTTCTCCAATGCAGCTGCTCTGTACGGGTGGCCTACGGGACACCGCTCAAGGCATTCTTGTGCGAGGGAGGCTGCCTGTTGCAGCTCCCTGGTCTTGCCAAAGTAGAGAAAGCGAGTTCGGATGCACTGTGCAACGCAGCACAAAGCAGCAACGTAATTCAGGTGATCTTCTGGAAGAAGGAGGAGGGATTGTTTGCTGAGGGTAATGGCCGAACTAAGGTCGCCTTGGACAGCAAAACGTTTGTATCGCTGTTCGTGGGCACCAGCAAGCTGACGTATGATCTTCGCGAGCAAGATCGGATCGTTATGGACCATATTCCGAGCTCTTTCGAAGAGAGATATGGCTTTATCGAAGTGATCGCAGTTCCTAGGCTGAGTCTGTCCTTGTGAAAGCCACACGGAGGCTTCATGCGCAATCAAGACTGCGTCATCTATGCCTGAGTCTGTGTTGCAGTAGATATCATTCTGCCAGGGTCTTGTAACTATGGAGGAACCAAGACGTACCGAAACCATCGACAGCATTTTCCAAGCTGTCCGACATTGTGATAACGTGTGCAAGAGGAGGGTGAGATCTTGAGACTTCGTCAAGGACATTGATCATGAACGGGTCGTTTATGAGACATATTTGATGGCGCTTCCTAGTCAACGACAGACCGATAGAAGAGTTGCGAGTCGCGCATCGACCTGAGATATCCAGAAATTGATATCATGAAATGGAGAAAACGCAAGCCTCAGCTTATGATTTGCATGGAGAAGCAAGCTCAAGAGCGACAGAGCGACGTGGAGAAATTTGAACACGAACAAGAGAAGGCTCTAATCTGATGACGAGGCGTTGATGACCCTCTCTCATCTAATCTAATCGTCCATTCTGCTTCTTGGCCACAACCATCATGGACCCGTTTGAAGTGCGAATGCAATTTCTTGGTCTTCTCAAGAGACTCAATGCGTATGTGTTCATATCTGAAGCATTGGGAGTCACATATTGAACTACTGTCAGCTCGCAGCAATCCATACAAAAGGTTGTCGGCTACGCGCTGAAATACTTCTCCCGCTGCGGCGAGGACCTTTGGGATTGCATCGTCGAGGAATGTCAGAAGGTGGGTCCTTCTCAACACCAGGAAACTTCACCAATTGACGAAGAGCATATAGGGCTCGATAAATAACCGGATCAATATCTTGTACTTCTTGGATTCCCTGTGCGAGACGTCGCTATTGGCCAAGGCGCACAGTGGAACAGACGGCAGTCAGACTTCCTCCTACTACGTGGATTACGTCTCCCGGGACCTGGGAAAGATAGTCGAGTATGTTGTACCAGATGGTAGACAAGGGCTACCAAATCTCATGAGCACGAAGCAGGTGAGTAGTCGCAAGTTTGACGTTCTGGTCCGTTATTGAAGTACCGCAGATCCTGGAAAGCTGGCGGAGTAAACGTGTCATAGACCCACAAAAAGTCGACGACGTGATGGCCGCGTTGGACAGTCGAGAAGATGCCAAAGATGCCGCGGAGGATGCAACGGGTCCGCCAACAGCAGCCCCCCTCCCTCGCAACGAAGTCTTCAAGCGTATCGAAGAGGACAGAGAACGACATAAGCGTCTGAGGGAGCGCAGATGGGTGCAGCCGGTATCGCACAACTCGAACAGTACGCAACTTGCGTCTTTCTTGCCTCTGACAGACGATGGCGATGGCGACGAGGAGCTCACGTTGGACATCGAGTTTGAGAATGACTGGGAAACGACCAGCGACTGGAACGAGGACGATGATGATGCAGCGTTGGATGAGAACGAGCTGTGTTTCCCACCGGTGCATGGGCAGCCCATGGATATGTCATAGCTCTCGGCCTCTGTTCTAGAGGGATGTACATAGCGCAATAATCCACTGGAGAGTGATTTGCACCGTTGTGCATGTCACCGTCGATATGCTACAACAAAGCCCCGCGCCGTCATGCTGTAAGATCGCTATGATATTTTGGCTACATGTGCGTATGGTATAGTACAGATTGAATGTATGAGATCACTCCCCCCGATGCCGCTTGGTACTTCCTCTTCCTTGGCTGTGAAAGTCGTGAGCAGACTAATAAACAAACGATTGAGAGTCGACTTACGCAAATACACTGCTCTTCCTCTTCCTGCTATCCTTTTTGACCACGTTTCGCTGCTGCTTTCGCTTCTGCGCAAACGCAGGGTTGGCCGTAAACTGCAAAACATCAGCATCACTATGCGTTCAGAAGGATGGAAATACGCATACCTGTACGGCCTTTTTGGTTCGGCGTTCTTGTCGAACACCGAGGACGTTTTGCCGAATACTGTTGTAGACGTTGGCAAACTTGGTCGCGCCGACCTTGGACTGAATCAGGTCTTGGAGCTCGACTGCCAGCGTTTTCAGCTCATCTACGAATGATACATCAGCCACGAGACGCAAGATACAATGTGCTGGACTGACCCATGTGCGGATCCCGGATGGTGTCCTCCTCCACGATGCGATAGACGGGGGCGAGCATGTGCATCAGGTACTTCTCAACTTGCTCTGCGCTCAGATAGTTGACCATGGCAGCGAACCATCGAAGGACGGAACTAGGTGAGTGATACCAGTCCTCCTGTAAAACATGGTTCAGACTAATGTTCGTGAATATAGGCGAAACACTTACAGGGCTAGCAGACTTGTTACGTCTGGCGACATGTGCTGCTCTAGCCTGATAAGAGAGCTTCGAGAATAGCCACGAGAGCGGATGTCTAGCGTTGGGTTCGGGTTCACCATCTTCTGACTCGTCCTCGTCCTCGCCTCCCTCGTCTTCTCCATCCTCTTCATCCTTATCCACAATCGCCTCTTCAGTTGCAACCTCCAATACGGAGAAACACTTCCCAATGTAAAACAGGTTCTTGACGATCTGCAAACCAGACGGAGCATCCAGGTTGGTGCTACGCAGCTGTAAGCACAACTTCTTCGCAACGTCCTCCATCCCGACGCGCGAGAACGGCGAGTCGTCCGCCATATCTGTGCGTGGCGCAGCAGGTGGCACAGCATTGAAGAGAAGACCCAAAAGACGTCCCGAGGCGGTCCGCACCCAAGCATGAGGGAACAGAAGGTGGGAAATGATCAGTGGATAGTGCACTTTGCCTTCCTCTGTGATGATGTCCGGACTCATCTCTAGCAGCCTAGACAGCGCAACGAGGGCATGGTATGGGATTTGCCATTCGACGTCGAAATCTGCAGTCTCGTCCAACGACGCCTCTTCGAGTGAGTTCGCACTGACTTCAAGAGTAGCGTTGAGGTCGTCGAGGATGAGGTGACTGTGCTGAGCGATATCCCCTCGCAAGACGTCGATGATGATGCGATAGACCTGGGACGAAACGCGACAAAGCTGAGGTTGTGAGTGCTGCACCGCCCACGAATGGACGTGTGACAAGATCACCCGCCTCTGTGTGTCTTCCAGCCTCACGAAAAGGTTCTTGATCACCTCTGAAGCCATCTCCCTGCACTTCACCGAGTCATCGTTCGCAATGGCCATCACCAACGCGACAAAGAGGAGGTCCGAATACTCTCGTAGAAGATCGGGGTTGAACTTCGCCAAGACAGCGCTGAGCAGCTCCATGACTGACTTACGACCACTCTCGTACACGTAGGAGAGGTTCTTCGCAAAGAAGGTCATATGATTCCGAAGACGACCTTTGCCCTGAGGATACTCGAGGAGGAACTGCAACAGGACACCGCGGGCAAGCTCTTGCACTTGAGGCGATTGGCTCGTCACCATGATCTCTGACGTCTTATCCATCAAGTCGTAGATCTCCGGAACGACGAACTTGCGCGCGACAATGGCACGAAGCATGGTGAACACAGACTGCTGTCGCGTGGCTTCCTCTAGATCGGGAGAAAGGAGCTCAAGCAAGAAGACGAGATCCTTCTCTTTGACTTGGGCCTTGGGTTGATCGCGGAGAATTGTTGCCAGGGACTTGAACGCATTCTGGACGGCATCAGAGTCAGTGGACCCGATTTTCTTGATGATGTCGATGATCTGCTGAATGAACACTGGAAGCGACTTCTCAGTCGACTTCAATGGACATTTGACGATGGCAGAAACAGCCTTGAGACCGGGAATAATGACCTGCTGATGGTCCGAGTAAAGCGTGTTCCCGATGACAGATACCATGGACTCCAAACGGGCGATGACGGCGGGATCCTGGAAGTCGAAGCGACTTCGTCTATGCGCCGTGTTGAAGAGTTCGAGGCCAAAGACGACAAATCTATATTCATTGATCAATGGATGCACGAATACGAGACGGGCCTACTGGACTCACCTGAATGAGTTGTGAGCGTAGTGATCCATGTCAGGTCCGGCCTTCCGCTTCATCTGGACGAGACGGTCGTCTTTTCCTTTTCTTCCCTTCGGATGACTAGGCTTGGGAGTCTGCGTCAGGAAGCGAGCATTCTCGCTGATAAGTGTGTGGCATAGAGAGATGAGATCGACGAGCTTGAGATGATCGTTGGCGTTGAGACCTCCGGCAATCCTTCGCAAAAGATCTTCCACTTGCTGCATGACCCGGAGCGTTTCCGTCTCGTGGAGAATACTACGGACAGGGACCAGGAGACTGCTGATCTTCGGCGGTGTGATAAACTTGGCAAGGATAGCGAAGGAGTCAAAACCTTTGCTTCCCGAAGCCCGAACCTCCCGCATCTTGGTTTTGAACTCCTCGGCGAGAACGTCCTTGCCAGATTCACCAAAGATGACCTCCGACGAGATGTGGGCAACATCAGTAACACACTCGTCCAGGGTATGGAACTTAGCCGCGTTTTGCTCGTTGGTGACGTGGACCAGAAGAGCGTGGGTGGTGAATGCCAGTACATGGAGGTAGGGACCGCGTTGTAACGCAGCCTTCAGTTCGCGGATGACGATGTGCAAGTATGACGGGCCAAGAATAATGGCAATCTTGCAGAGGGTTTCCCGAACGAGATCCCTCGTTTCCTGCGATTTGCTTCTGAATACCTGACTGAGCACAGTCAAAAGCCGTGATGCCTGAGCCTCGCGGGAAGACGGGGGGAGATGAAGAGCTACTTGTACGATGCCCACAGCGATCGGGATACGGAGAGTGTCTTCGTTCTCATCTCGTTTCTCCAGATGCTGCAGCAAAGCGGGAAGGAGACGTCCATTGACCATATCCGCTATATGGGATTGTGAGCCAGGTTTGGTAGTGGCGACCTTGGGGGCTTCCTCCTCAACATCCCCTTCCTCTGGCTCTGCAGGTTCCTGCTCAGCGGCAGCCACTTCGCTGTCCTTGACCACGTCTTCCATAGGGAAATGGAAGTTGTCAAGTATGGCCACGATAGTACGCACGTACACGCGTTCTGACGCATCACGTTGCCTGCTTAGACGGAGGTACTGCTGGACTAAGGCGTAATACGAGCCCCAAGCTAGATGCCTCGCCATCCGACCTGTAGTGAGAAGAGCCTCGTTGGCGAGATGATGGTCGATGGACCCTGCGGACTGTATGAAGTTAGACACCAGCGGGATGAACACATCTGTCAAGGTGGCATTGCGCAAGTGACCGCCGTCGCAGTAGTCAGCAAGTCGACGAAGGGCTCTGGTACGGCGATGGATCTGGACATGCTGGATGTTGAAGAAGAAGTTGGCCTCTTCGTCTCCGTCGGCAAGCAAGACGCGCATCTCTTGGAGAGCGGCAATACGGGTGCACTTCTCGACCGCGTAAGAGACAAGACCCAATATCTCAACGCGAACTAACTCGTTCTTGGTGCGCAAACCGTTCTTCAATCCCGGATAAAGGATCTTCAAAAATGTATCCTCGTATGATGCACCGGGACCCGCCACAAGGTCAAGGAACCGTTTGAGAGCAAGTGAGGCATTGCTTCGTACGGTCAGTTCCTCGGGATCCTGGAGCATGTGGAGCATGTTGTAGATGATAGGAAGCCACTCTTGTGGGGAAAGCGAGGTATAGAGGACTTCGTTGAGCTCGTTGAACGCGGAAAATCGTCTTTCGAAATCGGGTTCGTCGATGCGTCTCTTCGAATAGGCGTTCAAGTCTTCTAAGACCTTAAGGACAAGGAGGAGGGAGGGAATGATACCGACGAAGACGCGGAAGCTAGCCAAGAGAGCAAGACGACCAGGCCTGGAGCGCAGGTTCTGGAACAAGAAGGAAAGGAGAGTGAACGTCTTGGTATAAATGGGACTCTGCACGTCGGTGAGGTCGGCCACAAGAGGCAACAAGTTCTGCAAGATGTTGACCATGTCCGTCTTCAGCTTCTCAGGAACGATCCTGGAAGGCTTACGCAGAATGGGAGTGAAAATGCTGAGAAGTGTAGAGGCCTGTGCGGAGTCTGTGAGCCAGTGTGCGATCTGCGACAATATACTGATCTGGCGACGTCCTATCGGATCTGTGATCGTGTTAGAACCCTTGCTACGCTCTACCAAAACTGATAGGTTCGAGAGAAGCAACGAGACGTGGGGTTTCAAGGCGGTCTCCAGTAGAACTTCGTCCTCCGCAGAGTTGTGCAGAAGGTTCTCAACAATGTCGAAGACCTTAGAGATGACTGGCTCCTTCACGCTAGTGGCAATCAAGCAGTTGTAGACCTGCGGAAGGACGCGGTCGTCGTATGCGCACAAGAGTGAGGTATACTCTGGACGCGATGACCATACGTAGAACAGCTCCAGGAGGGCTGAAGGGGCTTGAGTATTCTCCGTGGCGAACGAGGGTAATCGCGGGGATATGAAGGAGTCGAAGGCCACCTTCATGAACGGCTTGAAATTATATACAACGGGAGCCTTGAAGAAATCCGCGAGTCTCTTGAGGCCCAATTGGCGAATAGAGCTAAGAGTTCTGGTTGGACCGCCCTCTTTGGTGTCGTCGACATCGTCTTGGTCTTCAACTTCCTCTCCCACATCATCCACGTCGGCAGGTCGACTCGCAATCCGAGCCTGAGCGTAGGCAACGATGTCCAACAACGAACCCAAAAGCGATGGCCAGAGCTTAACGATTCTAGATCCCATGTTCTTGAGGACATCTTCCAGAAGCGTGATAAAACCGACCATCTGCTTGTCTGAGACCCCGGACGATATAGGCACGATGGCGAATTCGCCTCCATCGTAGCGGTCGCGGCCTCTGCCGAGTGGTTTGAGCATCAAGTCCACCAGGATCTCGAGTTCCTCGTCCGAGCATCCACTGAGTACCGTCAGCACAGCGGCGCGGCGGTCGGCACCCCGAGTACGTCCACGCTTCTCCAGCATCACACCGAAGAGGAGTCTGATAGTGAGATCGACAAACTCTGGCCGATCCGTCTCCTCAATGTCGGAGAAATTCAGCATCGTCAATTCGTCCCGCCACCTCGTGTCGTCCAGGAGCAGCTGAAGCTTGTCATTGTGAGGCTTCAGGTGCGAAGACTTGTACGTCAGGATGCAGGACAACGCAAGACGCTGCAAAGCTCGATCAGGGTGGGAGGAAAGTGTCAAGTAGATCCGATGAATTTGCTCCGTGGAGACCAGCGCTTTGGGATTCGTGAACTTGGCAAAGAGCTCCAGCCAAGTCGTAAGCTTCTGCTTTGACATCCGTGTCGGGTCGTCCGGAGGTGCGAGCGAGAGGAAGAGCGGGATAAGGTCTCGACTGTGTTTCTCAGCCAGTGCAGAACATTCGCCCAACGTCTCCAAAAGCTGCGATTCATAGGTCCTCTGGTCGAACCGCTCAGAGACACTTTGACTCTGCGTATATACATCAGTCCATCGAACGTATGAAGCAGGTGGACTCAAACTCACATGCACCACAGCTCTGTGCGCAGCATCACCTCTCATCCACAGTGCAACGGCAGTACGCAGTTTATGACCACTAGGATCTCTCCACGTCCTCTCCGTTTCCGATATAGGATCCAGGTCTTCGTCCGACAGCTCAGACATCCAAGAGGGCGCAGAATACGTGGATTCCGTCTCCGTGACTTTCCGTACCTCCGCAAAAACTAGCCTCCACACCAAGTCACCGAATCGATGGGAGAGCTGTGCAAGAGCTTCCGCAGTAGGCTTCCACAGCGGTCGTAGATTTACTTTGAGCTGAGCTGTACAAAATGTGAGCTGACTCGTCACTCAATTTAGCACCAATTTTGTTACCTATCAGCCACCGTACGGCCAGATCTGCCCCAATCTCGTCATCGTCTCTCAACACCTGGCCCAATCTCGAGATCCTCAGCACGCGTTCGCGGACACCTTGAACGTCCAAAGAGATTTCCTCGGCTTGCAAAGCTCGCGCGATGACCTCGGTCGTGCCAGCAGAGGGTTTCATAGCACGAGATGCCAAAAGCCGGAGGATGCTTAGCCGCAGAACACGAGAGTGGGAGAGTAGAGAATCTTGCAGGGACGGGTACAGTCGTTCCAGCGGGATTGGCGAAGCAAACGTGGTGCTGTGTTCTGGTCAGCCAATATAACGTACGTTAGTCAGAAGGAAGTACCTTTTGGAGAGCAGAGACATTAAATCCTCTAAGCAATAGCCTGACCATGCCCATTTCTCGATGATAGTTGCTGTCCACACCGGCAGGTCGATCTCGGAAGACCACTCGCTGGCAGGCCTTTTGGAAAGAGCGTCCAAACAGCTTCCGATCAGCCAAGAGGAGTTGGTGGCAGTTGCCTCATAATCCATAACAGGATCGGAAGTTTTCAGTGCATCGTTTACGAGTCGAATCAGCAGGGAACTGAGCGACGGGAATAATGGGGAGAGCATGAGAACTGGATTCAAATCCAGCATCTAGAGGATGGACCATTACATTAGAGCGCAAAAGCGAGACCGTTGTGCGAACTCACCTGATCCGATGACGAATCCCACTTGTTGAACCTCTGATTCATCCATTTTTGCAGCTTCGCATTCCAGGCGGTATCAGAGAGGTCCAATCGGCCATTCGTACACAACGTGGCGAGCAGTTCCAACGTCTTGCCTGTGTGACTCTCCAATGTCTGCGGGACCATCTTGACAACTTGAGGCAAGGCCAACATTTTCCAGCCGCCCCAATTCAGGTCACTTAGAGCACCACACAGCTCCAGGGCGAGAACAGGACGTTTTGCGACATGGGTGAAAACCTGGCGTCCGGGACCCAACCACAGTGCCATCTCGCCCGCTGTCAAACATGCCGTAACGAATTTCAGCGTTGAAGCGTGGAGCTCGTCACACAACGGGAGCGTCTGAGCATTCAATACAAGGGTAGACAACTGAGGTTCTATGGTTGAATGCGTCACATAAGGATCAAGACTCGTGAAACGAAGCACTCACGAGACAGCCTAGATCCCTGACGAACCGAACAGGGGATGGTCACCACTTCAAGGAGCCTCCGAATGTGCTCCACCTCAGTGCGATCGATGGAGGCTATTTGATGAATGAGGTACTCGACCGTCGGCGTATACTGCTCGGCACTTTTGCAATGATGGGCTAACGCTGTCAACGACCGGCGAAGTACAGTGTAGACATCGTCGGGATTTTCTGAGCTGAGGTAATGGCGAATCAAAGGCGCGAAGAGGGAAGCAGTGGTCGTATGGAGAGTTTGGGAGACCGACTATGCATCTCATAAGTAAAAAGGACCCAGTAAAGCAAGGATGGGACGCACTTTGCAAGCGGAGACCAGACACCATGCTCCAACCTCTGAGTTACTCCCTTTCACTATGTCCACAATGCATATTTCCCTTGAAGACGTTTTCATACGACGCAGAGTACTTCCCCACATTTCCGCCACTGCTCGCTGCACTTCGGTGTTGCATTTCGGTATGACTGAGGAGAACAGAGGCCACACATCTTGAATTGTATCCGTGGGTATAAGTACGTATTTGAAGAGGGCGGAAAAAGTCTCCAAAAGCGCTGTGAAAGTGGGTGCCGACAGTGACCGGGGAAGCAGTACCAGCAGACGGCCAAGAATGTCAGATGAACGTGGTGACAGAGTGACACGCAAATCATGCGTGAGGTTCTGCAGAAGGCTGTAAGTGTCGTCAATACCTAGTAGCAATTTCAGAAAGAAAGTAGGACGTACTCTAGTAGTGGTTTCAAGGCCTCATCATCTGCGCCTTCCGCTGCCGTGAACCATAAGTCGATGACTTGCGCCCAATGATGCAAAAGAAGCGGCATAGACGATGACAGTTCGCTAGCTTTGTCCGCGAATGACAGGAATGTTGGAGCCAGGCTCAACTCCCTCCATTGTTGAATAGCCTCATAAAAGTGGGAAGAGTTGTCCTGGGGAAGCATAAGCTAGTGCCCTAGAGGAGGATCTGAGGTACGTACCGCGATATCTTCGTCAAACGATTTCTTCTGTAGCGCAGATATAGGATGGACCTCTTTCAATGTCTGCTGATAGGATTGGAACTGAAGACTAGTGGTTAGCACGGGCGCCCTTGAAAATAAAAATTGTGACATACTCTGAAGCGCTTTGCCGGTCTCTCGTATGTATCATCCTCTGTCATGATGAAGCTGTTATCATATAGACCGAGATACGACCTCGTGATGCGTCCAAAAGATGAAGGGGATGGGGTCGAGAAAGGTTTGAACGTGGAGGACAAGAACTTGAAGTGGTCGAACCGTGCAAGGGCTGCGCGCGCTAAGATTCAAAGTCAAGTTATCAGATCTGGTAGAAAGATAACCGTACCTTCCCGCTCACTGGTTGCGGAATACACTGGGTTTGAGTCTCAGATCTCAGAGCCTACACGGTCTCTCTGAGTTCTTGTACCCGTAAGTGTTTAAGACCACGTCGTTTGTGTACGCCCTTTGTTTGATTAGCGCAGATACTCGTCTTATGTCGATCATTGATTTCATCCTGCTAATCATGCGATGCGTCCGTATGTTTCACGCACTCTCGGTCACCGACAGTCGAGCATGAGTAATTTGAAGTCAAGTCCCTTTCCTGAGATTTTCTTCGTCAGCGCATGTATCTATGTCTCCGATTCCCCGTGCACAAACGTACGAAATGCGATGATTCATTAACGTATCCAAAATATGCCGAAGCACGGAGTGGCGACTCTTCTACAAACTGACCGACCATGACCTCTGTCTTCCCTTCGTAAAACAGATCGCAGACCACTCTATCAAAGTAACCCACGGGATTTCTTAACACAAACCGCGCACGCGCACTAGAAGCAGCTCACGCATCAAGCATGAACTGTGGCGGCAGCCGGACGGTCTTAACACCGGAGTAATCGTGCGTGTCATCGCTGTCAGATGGAGCAGAGGCAGGCGATGGCTGGTTGCTGAGCGGTGGTGGCGTTGTCATACGTCGCAACTTCTCTAGTAGCACGGATTCCAGCGTCGTAAGAACGTTCTCGGGTAGCCACGAAGGAGGAATCCAGAACGAGAAAACACTGTGAGTTCCTGGCAATGCCACAGAGAGCTCGAAATGGGCCGAGAGTATTTGACCAAGCTCCCAGCAGATTGGGCAGCATTTCTTCGACACGCCGATGGCGAGAGGAAACTGGACTCACTGTCAGCAGCGACCGAAATAATGAATGAGGACATACCTCTGACTCGCGCAAAGGATTGGTATCCTTATCAGGGCCTCTCAATTTAGCATACATGAGTGCCATAATGCCCGCTTCGCAATGGCACCGACCCTCCAATTTCAGCTTGGCACCCAAGCCCTCAACAATTTTCGTGATCGCAGGCTTGTATCGCTCCTCGTCCAGCACATCCCGGTCGCGCCAATCGGAGAGTAATGCAGTAACCTCGCTGCGAACCCTCTCGTCTCGCGCCGTTGTGTTGTCCTCGGGGGGAGCGTGGAGTGAGGAATAGAGAGGAGAGAAACATGAAGGGATGTACGGGTTGATTTCTGAAATAACTTCATGCTTGTCAGATAGCCAGTAGCAACGACGGACGCTGCCAAGGAGTCGATATCGCGAATGAAGAAGTTGGCGTGTGAATATTCCTCTAGCGATTCCGACTTAAGTACTAGAGTAGTGCAATGAAATGAGCGGACGCACCTGCTTTCAAGTCGCTTTCTAACGTGCTGTCGTCATCATCCCGATCCTCATCATTTGATGCACCAGGAACTGCACTCTTATGTTCAAGAGGGAAAACTGAGAAATCACGTAAGTCAAACGGTGATCGTAAAAAAATGGGAGTTAGACCTTGGCGTAGGATTTCCATAACTCAGCAAGCATGCTCTTTAAGAGTCCGTGCAGGAGGTGCAGGAAAATCCCAAGTTGTCCCCGAGCTTCCGCGGATGCGTCTAGCCTACAAGATGCCACTACGGACTCAAATATCAGCTTCAGTAGTTCAAGGAAAATTGCGAAGCCCGGTCGTCGGACGTGATACAGACCAGGTGTGTCTTGATCATGTTCAGCAGATTCTGCGGATTGGAGAACGCTCAAGACATCGGGTTGCGATGGAGGATTGAACGTGATCTCATCCGGGCAGTCCTGGGGATTCCACAGATTCAAGTTCACCTTGGCGTTGGGAGCAAATTAACGACCCAAAAGCTGATTGCCCTTGTCTCGTATCTTTGAAAGGCATCGTAACGCGACGAATTGATTCAGTGCGTCTTGGCGGGCACCGTGACCAGGCGTATTTCGGAGCTGGTATCTTCTGAAGACTAAATTCCACGTATGAGGCGTAGGGTAAAGGTCTACAAACAATATCTGCGTGAAGAGGATATGGTTAGAAGTTTACGGAGACTCACTGTTCTGCAAGAGTCTGTACGTCAACTCCGCTGACTGAGAGAGTCTAAATCTCGACTGCGATAGGTTGAAATATCCGAGATATCACAATGCGCGGACTGAAAAACAAAATCCATGTCAGATGATTTCCTTTGCGTCATCCTCGACTCACCTGGTGAGGCTGCTGTCCACACCGAGATCGGAGGCAATAACGGCAACGACTTGATTATGCAAATTGTAAATGTTACCGCAAGATAGTATAGAGGATAGATGACTGAGGGCTATCATTTGGCTTCGGAGAGGATGTTTCATGCGGCGACGACCTGTGCGTGCGCCGGCTACTGTGTTCAGGTTGTTCGGAGGGTAATCCCACATCGGTTTGGTCGTCTGTACAGCCCTAAGCAGGGAAGAAAGAGACCAGATACGAAATCTGATATCTTTTTTACCGACAGGCATTTGAAGTGAGTCTGTTTTCATGGCAGGTGGTCGAGAGGAACAAATATCATGATGCAGAGAGGCGGCAGGCGGCGGACCGGGATAACATCGTTTCTTGGTTTGGTCATGTTTGGTCCTCCACCTACACGGTGTACGTGGGCGCCGCAGCTTCGACCTCTTAATCGCTTTCCATCTGTATCGCTGCTCACTAGTCACTAGGCCTCACTACCAGCATGTCTTTGCTGAAGAATATTGGAAACCTCGCATCTATGTTCGCAAGTGTATCCGTGCATAGCTCGTCCCAGAGACATCGCGACGAAAACCATTCACCCATCTCTATAATACCTCCGGATGCTCTGGAGATCATTTTCTTCCATGTCGTGGATTCTGCGCACGTAAAAGCCTCCAACTTCAGGGTCACAATGTTTCCTACACTGACTATAACCAGCGTATGTCAGCTGTGGCGCAGCGTCGCCTTGGACAGTGCTCGACTGTGGACAAAAGTCTGTCTGACTTTCCCCACACTTGCCCTGAGATACCTTCACCTTTCCAAACTCGCACCTCTGAAAGTCTCGTGGTACTCAATATCTCCAGATGCCGAAAGGGAAATTTGTGTAGCGGAGGAAGTCTTCGTCCAGCTGCAACCGCACACGAAGCGGATACAGCGCCTCCAAATCGAGGCCCCTACCGGTATCATCCTCCACGTTCTCAACGGACTTGAGAAGGATCTTCCAGCACTCGAGGTATGCCACATTAACGACACCTCTGGGCCTCGGCAATCCGAGATAATCTCGTCGTCATATAGGGTTTGGGGGGTCACTATACCGATCTCCTTCAATGCGCCGCGACTCCGCGAGCTGGCTTTTGCGTATGTCTAATATGAACATCACATCGTCATCGATTCTCATAGACGATGGATATTACAGGAAAGTCCGTCTGAATCTCGTCGATTTGACGAGTATCCTTAGTGCAGTCGCGGATGTCTTGGAGCACCTGCGCCTCGACACGGTAGCCATATCTAGGGAGGATTCGGAGGAATCCACAGCTGAGCCAGACAACGAGCCAGGCATAGCTGCTATCGTTCCTCCACCCAGAATCCATCTAAGTCGACTCAAAACCTGCCGTTTTTCTCGCTGCGATGCAGCGACACTGGTCTTGAACGCAGTTCGCTTCCCCATCACCACACAAGTAGAGCTTGTCTTGGATTCATCTTCCTCCGACGCCACAACCAAAATCACCCCCGATACACAAGAACTTCTTCGGTCATGCTTCCAACACACCGCCCTAGGCTGGAACCAGCGGGGTATTCGCTCCACCTCTACCATAAGCGAACTGGACGGATCTGACAAGGGGCTCAGTATCGAGGGAGCAACTATCAACACACCTCACGTGGGCATCATTCTATGTCGATCCTTGGTGGATTGGTCCTCCATCGTCTTCCTAGAATTTGGTGGGAACCTGAAAAAGATAGTTCAGAGCTATCCTCCCCGCGGTCCCCCGCAACAATGTCGCATGGACTACGCCGATTACCCCTTCGAGACGTGGTATTCGGTATTCGACAGCCTGCCTGCCCTGACGACACTCGTTGTCTACGATGATCAGGTGACTGGCATACAGAATATGATGGAGGTGCTATATGCACCGGAACCTCGATGCTGTCCGAATCTCCGCTCCCTCACGATGGTCGGCTGGGACTTTGACTTTAAGGTCACTGTCAAAGACATACAGACAATCAGGGAGACTGGTGGGCCGAACGATATCAGAGGCTCAAGCATCGCGATCTTCCTCTACTATATCAATATGGTCATTCAGTCTCGAAAGGATACGGGTATCCCCCTCGACGAGTTGCGATTCAAGCGTTGTCGCTTGCACAAGGCAACGACAAACCTGTTCAAAGCCCTGTTTGCGGATTTGAAGGTTATCGCGGAGGTTTGATAGCGTGATGAGAAAAGGTGAGTCCTTATGGATTTGAGAATGGAACCGCCAGCTCATGTGCCAATAGATGCACTTGCAGCATCTTTGACTTCGCGCTGTCCCTCGCTCTCTACTTAGGACTCCGCAGAGAACCTGAACTTGATTCGTCTTGTTTTTTCTATGCGCTTATCTTGCTCACATCACCTTCGTGTCCATGGGTTCTTTCCCGTCTCAGTCAACGGGGGTCATGATATTGCCACCCCCGGAGGTTCGACACCGCAAACTTCAAAGACCAACGACCTTCTCCCGTATATTGTCTCGTCTCCAATCTCATCCATGCTTTCCTCTTGTCACTTTTGCTATCCTCATTTACACGCTCTCGTTGCCTCTCGTTGCTCCAAATCTCCGGTGATTGGGACTCTTCCTTCTTGTGCCGACCTGATTCTGTACGCCTTCAGATATCCTGTGCTGCAGCATGTACCATACATGTACAATATACCGAACTCGATGTATATACCAATCCTCAATATTTTGCAACTTACGCCTCGATCAAGCACTCTCCGAGTCCGCCACATTCTTACATGTCAAGCTACAGCGATCGAAGCGCCCGAGCAGACAAGTACTGATACCAAGGTTAGAGCAGGTGGCCATGAAGTAATACACGGTAACGACCTTTTATCGTCTGAGTGTCATGAGATTGCAAGAAAATGAGTACATGAATCGTGTTTAATCATGATTACACCAGTCTAATCGACGAAGCGCTTGCTCGCTCAGCTTGCCACTCCGAAACGTCGCCTATGTTTCCCTTTCCCCCACCGCAGGAGGGGATGAGTCCGCGGATACGACGCATATGGAGACTGTCGGTTTAGGTGCGTGTGTCGAGACTTCGACGGCGGCACGTCCTAATGGAGCCCCGACAGTCAGCCCGTATATAACAGGTCGAGAGGGGTCCCGCAGGTTTTCCCCACCTCTCGTGCTTACCACCACGCCTGGTTTCCTTGCGCTACCGCCGTTTCTTCCTTTCGCTACCCTCTCAGAGCGAGAAGATTAGAGCAAGGTCAGCCTAGTCTGTCGTGTCACGGTTCATTGTTCCAATCGCTCAGAAAGGAGAAACTTGAGAAAAAAGATTCCTGGAGCACTTGTATCTCACGAGGAAGGTCTGCACTGTTAAATTGATCTGCATGTTCGCTTTCCTGCCAGTGAGGCCGCAGCCTCGCCACAGTGAACTCAGGCTCTCAGGTCCGCGTGAGCCAATTATCGTAGTCCAGACCTGCTATTCAGGCCTGTTCAGGTTCCTGCAATTTTCTTGGACAATTCTTCGCCAGCAGAGGAATGTGTGTCAATGGTTTGAGGAAAAGATAAGCACAATTGGTTGTCCAGAATGACTGCGATATAGTATTACAAGTGAGATCCGAGAAAGCAGGTCATGAGGAAGATGAGACATAGGAAATCAGAATATCGGAGAAACAGGCGTTCTATGGCTTTTCATCCAAGCATTTCATGAAAGCGTCGTAGGTCAAAATGCTCTCCCGTGCCACGACCAACTCCCGCACGTTCTTCTCAATATCCTGCCACTTCTGCTGATGTCCTTGCTTCTTCGCTTTACGCCAAGAACCCAAATAGTCCCCTTGGAAATCTTCGTATTTCCTGTGCACTTTGGAAACCAAGCTCCTCAAGTCTTCAATCCAATCACTGAAGTATGCCGAGTATTCTTCATCCGCTGTCTCCATGATTTCTTCGAACACGCCCGATCTTGTGAGGGACTTTTGCTTTGCGTCGCCA
>SGPM01000361.1:0-26573 GCA_004802725.1 Antrodiella citrinella
CCAATCTTGGGTAGATGTCCTGCAGCGGATGACTTACCCACGAACCGCGTCTGTCTCGTTCGCTCAACAAGACAAACAAGAGTTATATGACATACGCCCTGGTCGTTTCGCTGGTGTTCCCAGAGTGTAGGCTGTCTTCGAGGATCTCACCGTCCTCCGTAGCATCTCTATCTTTGATTTCTGTCTCCCCGTTCGACCTCAACTCGATACGCCTTTGGAGGAGCACCGAACAACATATCACCAAGCGCCTACTCGCTAGCCTTCCTTCTTCCTCCTCTTCTCCTTTTCAAGACTGTTGAGATCTCACGGGATGCGGCTCTGCCTTGACTCGATCCGGGAGCAAGGTGTGCGCACTTTGCTCATTGGTTCCACGAACCCGGCCGACTCGTCTGAGTTGCTCCAACATCTTGACCTTGTCGAGACCCTATACATAAGCGGGCACGGCGCGTTCGTGAGTAACATACCTACAGCGCCACACCCTATCACAACCGGTGATGGTCGTACCCCTTCCGAAACTCAGGACCCTCGTGCAACGACGCGTGAAACCTTTCAAGGGTGTAGCCGATCACCAACTCTGGCTGCGTCTGAACGCTGCACTACTTCAGCGAAAGCAGCTTGGGTACCCGCTGGAGAAACTCATCATCTTGGCCAATGAAGATTACCCATGTCCCGTGGGTTTGCTGGACGGGTTCAGACAGCTAGTGACGGGGACGGTTGTTGAACATGTGCTGGGGTCCTCGGTTGGTGTCGAAGATCGTGACGGACATGTTTTTGGAACAGCCGGGAGAGCTGTTTGACTTGCTGGGTCTCTATGAGTCGTCGTGGTTATCCGTATCCCTCGTCGCGGCAACGCGGCGGCATGCGTGATAGTGGTACACTGAGGGATCACTGGCAGAACCGCTTCTCGCATCCTCATTACCGCACCCCCCGAATGAATCGTTTGCTTTCCCTACGCATGTTTCTGAATGTATGACGGCCCTGTTGTGATCAAGCCCCTGTGCACTGAGAAATTTGATGCAGGTCAAGTTACCATTCGGCCGAATACGTCGAGGTCGGTTGCCACAGTGCCAATCGTGAACCTTGCTCGGTCTAATTGCTAATTGGACCAAATCACAAACAAACACGGGACCTACATTAGGAACAGTCATCGATCATCGATTCTTACGAACCTTTCTCTTGACAGTCATGTAGGTCGACGTCTATAAGTTTTGCAATCTTATCCATTTCCGTGTAGCTAATCACAACATACTCAGGGCAGGTACGATACAAGATTCTGCTCTTGAGCACAACAGTATCTACGCTGCGCTCTTCACGCACGATCCCGGAAGCAGCTGGCACTGGGCNATCTACCTCCACCACGANATCCAAGCAAGTGAAAGGCACGATGCAGCCTCCGGCCATAAATTCCACGCCACGAACAAGTACGGCCCATGGCAGTACGAATGCNTCGCCACCGACATCCTGCATGATCAGGAGCTCACCGTCCTAGCCAAGATCGGCGCGATAGAAGACGAAGACTGGGGAGCAGAGTTCCTTGAGCAGTACCTCATCCCGATACCGATGGAGGTCCCAGAGGTCGATCATCGCCAAGAGCGCGTCTTCACGTGCAGAGTGTGGTTCCGTGAGGCGATCAGGGTGTTCCATGAGGCCGAAGTCTTCATCGAGTGTCCCGATGTTGACGGGTTGGAGAGAGAGCTCTCTAGTCAGGCGCGTCTTGTGGACGCGAAGACGAGCCGCTTTTCGGACGAACCNGTATCAGTCTTGATTGTATCCAAGAAGGCGCACCCGACCGAAGAGTCCAGCGATTAGAAGCTGATTGGGGACGACGTTGTTGCTTTATTGAAGATAAAGATTTACGTATNGCTGATGTAGTGGCTCACGTTCAACGACGAAACAGGANTATCNGGGCATCTATCGCTGATACTATAATCATCCTGGTAAAGCTCCCAGATGAGGTTCATTTTCTCTGTNATCAATCAAGTGAGACGATGCCATTGCCCATCGTTGGACATCTCAGGATGTGAATGATCGTTNTCTTNTCTCCGAATATGCCAGTGTTGCTCTAAGGGTTCACTTTTTGGCTGACAGTACTCATCAAACAAAAGCAGCACCGTCGACGACTTCCGTAGAGGTGTGGGGACTCAATTGGCATGGGTGGGGGAGGGGGAGGAGGGCTTTTGATCACAGGAAGATCGTAGTTCGGGTTCAATCTCTTGAAGTTTTCTNGGAGGGTAAGTGAATGAGTACGGAGTACACTTCTTGCCTTGAAGCATACGACTAAAATCACCTNTGTCAATNATGACTCGCGAGTTCACCTGAAACCATATCAGCGACTGCGGCTAGTGTGCTAACAGATTGGCNACTTACGTTGTACCTTACGAGCTTTTTGTTGCCATTGGACATAGTGGTAGTCCACGACGCGCTTCCCCGGTACTGCATATGATGGATACCTCTCATCTCGACCCACTTCTTGCGGTGCAACGACGAGCCATTTCGGAAGCCGAGGAGGAGAGTCNGTCATCCTGTCTCGCAAGTCCTGCATGACGTTNCGCACTCTGCAAACATAGCACGGTCAAGAGGTCAAGACTTGATTCTTCATTTCAGCTTGTCAAGACTTACCGCTCGGCACAATAAGAAGGCAAGGCGACACCGTTCCAGAGATAAACAGCGGCAGCTTGAATCTCCAGCCTGTCTTCTTCCTCGAGGCCATCGTCTCCTAGTTGGCTCGCTAGCATCAAGATAACNATGTCACGGGCTAGCATAGCGGGATGCAAGTCTAGCNTGGTGATGTGAAGGAACATAACATCCTTTCGTTCCTTGGACAGCTTCTTGTACGAGGCATGTAGATCGACGATAGTGGTGTAAACGTGCCTAAAGCATCATCAGTCACTCGAACGCAATAGCAGACTGATGGCAACGCNGCGTCCTCCGGGCTGCNCAACGCATGCTTCATCACCGCATGCGCCAAGCTCTCAATCCACAACTGCGTTTCCTGCAGAGACGCGCTACCGACCTGCTGGCCTGCGATACCCTGCGCGAGGGCTTTGCCCAGCCGCGTGAACAAACACGTCGCGAGCTCTGGTTTGAGCGTGGTGTTGGCGCGGAGGAGGAGCCATGACCGGAGGATCGCTTGGATCGCGTCGGTGTATTGTCCGTTTTCGTAGAGCGCTGCGCTGAGGTTGGAGGNGTAGACGGGGTCGGTTGGATCTAGCAATTCAGCCTATTGAANAAAAAATTGTCATGATAAGCAGAAGATAATGGATCAANACGGCTTCGTGGCGTCGCCTTCAGCCTGGAGCTCGGTGTAGTAGAGAACACGTTCGACGGCGTTGAAGTTCTGCTCGTTTTGCGCGTACGTGGCGACCAGTTGGGCTGTGGTACTGTGAGTTCGTCATCATGGAAAAAACGACCAGTAGACACTTACAGAAAACTTGGGTGACTGAAGAATAAATCGATCAGAGTCCGCAATAGTGANAATCATGAAGAGTATACGCACTACTCAGGGTATACGACAACACGACACCAACTTTGGAAGGGTCTATAGTCTTGCGGAAGCCAGATCCAAACAAGGCAATGCCGAGCACAAGGAGGTTTCCAAGGAAATCGAGACGCGATCCCAGCNACGCTTGAATGGCAATCGTCATGTAGTATGCACGATTTTCCNTATCCAGTCCCTGTTCTGCGCGGTGAATGAAACGCGCCTGCTCTCCGTAGCCACGCACGGAGACGGGTACGAGGTTATAGTAGCCATTCGTCCCAATGAATTGACCAGAGGCAGTATACTTNCAAATCGTCAACTGCGAGTTCAACGTGCCCAAGAACAGAAAGGGCGTTCTAGCAGCGGAATCAGTCATCAGCTACCTATGTATTTGTCCGCTGAGATGAGAAGACACATACCTGGTTTCAGCCGAATCGTGAGTCGGGGGTCCTGTAGTATTTGTCGTCGTAGGGCATTNCTATGTCTCTCGGAGTTGTGNTGTCGAATGGCATGGTCTCGGGCGACCGTCTTGAGCTCCATTGGCTGGTCTGGCCGTGTACGTGCTGCGCCCGTCGTTTGGCGGTTGACGCCGGTCGGCACATTCTCTTCCACAGTCCGGCGAGCGATGACACGCAAACGTGCAGCGGTANGTGTTTCTGTTTCTTTTTTGTTTTGTTGCTTTTGTTGGTGTTGGGTTACGTGGTGGCGGTCGCCGAATGTGCACGCGTGAGCACATGTGAGTAAGGAGAAGTGATGCGCTCTCAAGTGTCTTCCACTTCGAGGCGCTCTGCTCTGCAGTCGCATTGTGGCTGTCAAAGTCATGGTGTTTCTTCATTAGGTCTCGTTGGCTGTTATTTCGGTACGGTTACTGACTACATTGTGTGTTGTTGACACAGTCTACGACATTCGAACAGTCCGAGCATGTGCCGGCGGACGGGGAGGAATACTGCCTGACCGGCATCATCGAGTCAGAGATGGACAGAGGGAAGGAGAGATGGATGGACAAAGGGAAGGAGAGATGGATGGACTGAGCGACTGACGAAGAGCATTTGTCTATGGTCTACTGGCGAACAGAACAGCTGGAGAGATATACTTAACGGACTGACGGCCTTGCCATCCCCAGTCCCCCACCGTTGAATCCCCTCTCAGCAAAATGGCAGGGGATGACGACAGCTACTATCGCGCACCATTCGCACAACGTCACCCATAGGCGATGTTGGTGCGATGCTGGTCGCACTCATGAAGAGCAGATGGGCGCGGTATCTTCATCCTCGATGGCTCCTCCGCTGTCGGTCCTGGTGCGTACACTACCTTTAGCCTTTAGTTGAGCCGCAACGTTCGCAATTACTCTTACAACCATCCAATTCGCCAGCCTTTCGCCCAGGAATGATGATTCTTTTTTGTCGGGACGCAGGAAAGAACGAACGACCTCTCCCCTCCCTTTACCTCCGTCGTCGAAATCAGCACCTCTCGGCCATTCGTCATGTCTTTGGCGCTGTGGTCAGAGAGATCAATAATCATCAAGGTGCGTGTACTGTGTTGAGGCTTTTGATCGGAGCAACGTATGCTAATTGTTTGTTCTTAACGTTACAACGGAGTAGATTCGATCACCCAATAGGGTTGATGAGCATGCCCGATGCGTTAAATAGACGTCGTAATGACCAGAACAGCCTTGGGATGTACGACACCAGCGATATGCAAGGCCCGTGGTACCGGTCAAGCTTGTTGTTCCTATACAACCTCAACATGACTCACATAATACGACGGAGGATGAGTAAGAGTGATCCGTCGAAGTCACGGAAGACATGACGTCCTACGATGTCAAGTCGCCCGCTTCCATTCTCACACAGATCGTATAGAATGCTGAAGCCAAAAATCACATTTGCGGCGATCCGGCTGTAATAGGATTTACATCAGTATACAGCATTCTGCATATTTGGAAACGTCAGTCTGCAGGTTGTGAGAGTTCTCGCCCAATTCAACTNGAAAAAAGGATTGGGAAGCCCAGAGGCCGTAATCGGAGTCCACATCTCCGGGCCAAATCTCAAGCTCACCGTGTTCAAGCTCCGCGCGTTATACCATGGCAATCATCGATGTCATGATTCAAGACCGTACTACCCTACCAGTTGTTTTGTGCTATATATCGTCTATGTAAGCTTCAACGTTCATAGTTTCCAATACTGATGTAATGACGGCAGTAAACGCACAAGACACTCACCTTCGGTCCAATTTGACTCGTCCTGTAGTACCCGGCTCCGCCGCTTTTGTCTTCCGTCGGATTCGTCGATCCAGGTTACAAGACAAACACCAAAGGTCCGTATCATCGTTGTTCATCATGTTACGAATTGCTTCTTACGTTGTCCGCCACGTTTCGCATACGCCACGTTTGTATACAAATTGGACGCGTAGTGTGCTCTAAATATTGTGCCCGTCAGACTTTCACGCTTCACTTTGAACCATACTCATTGTCGTCATGGACGCAGATGGTCTCTGTCCCGTACCAATCATCCATGTATTGTCCGAGCTCAACATCGAATCATTGCCCCCGCCGCTATTCTCTCTTCTGCCTTTGTTTCAAACGCTGCAGTCGCCTCTGGTGCAGACGCAGGCTCTGGAAACAGAGCTTGAATCCAGTACGCATGAGACTTCTGGCGCTTCTATCAGCAAAATCACACTCACGCCGTTCCGTAGAACTTGAAGGCACCCAGATAGAGTACCTCAAGAGCATTTCCCTGATGATACAAGAATCATCAGATTCGCAGGATGTTTTCTATCCACGAAAAATCGACTACCTGTGGGCGACGCTCATCGGAGAGATTGTACGCGCAGTCTCTCCAGGCGCGATCCCATTGTACGCTCTTCCTATCTCGAAACCGCACATTTGCTGACGATATTTTCAGGTCTCATCAACACTTTTGTCTTCCTCGATTCCAGGAAATCACCCCAGCTCCAGATGGTGATTCCTCAGGGATTCATCCTCACAAAAGGATACACCTTGAATACGCTAAGGACCCTGAGAGCCACTTTCAACGCAACGAAGAGCCGATGCCACCTACGTTAATGCTCCCCTCTGTTCGGAGCATTGGGAATGATGAAGTAACCGCATATTGTGACGGTTATGCGATTCTCCTACTATCGCAAGCTCGTGCGGTAGGTTCGATGGAAGATCTTGAAATGGAGGACGGAGAGAGAATCCGTGACCTGCCTTACGACGCTCACGTCATTCAGACTAGCAACATGTGGGAGGCTTGCCGAACATCGCTGGTGCTTCCGCTCGTCTGCGTCGCGGACTCTGACAACATTCTAGCCCTGGTCACAAGTACGCTTTACCAACGTCACGTACTGTGTCTCGATTCGCCTGTTGTTGGTCTCACAATTTCTCCTCGCGGGTGTGTTGCTAGATTGGTAATAGCATGGTTCACGGAGACCAACGGTACTGTGAGTAGTCTTCGTCCAGTCTGTTCGCTGTACGATATTCATTCTTCGAATAGCTAGAGCCACATGTTGCAATCGCTGCCGAAAATTCAGTCGTGTCCCCATCTCCTGGCGTTTTCAACTTGACGTCTTACGAACAAGTGTTTCTCCTTACACACCTCATCTTCGGACTCCGGGATCATTTCAGCAGCATCGAAAATGGAGACTTACGACTTCGACGGACCTGTTGGAGATCCGATCATCGAGTAGATGACTTGTTCTGCGCGAATAATTGGGGACCCAAGGAGGTTGGTAACGCAACGGAGGCATGGCGTCTGGATGTTCGCGCCGGAGGACCATTGGAAGACACAAGGTGAAGTCTTATGCTCGAATACTTAAGGCCAGTGCTCTTACTCGATGTATGCCATCTCAACACACAATGTCTCCCAAACCTAGCCAAGAAATCAAGCAATCTCAGCCTACTCAAGAAGAAGCCGCACCTGCGACTCCTAGAGGGTGAGTCTGTTAGTATGATAATACAGTATCCTGTTCTCACACAAAGCCCGAACTATTAGGCCCAGGTCTGCATATTCAGCCTCCTCGTAAGTGGTGTCTTTCAAATTGAATCGACAATGAGCTTATGCACAGTTCACTAGTTTTGTCCAGATTGAGAATCAAGGATTGGAAGGGACAGCAATCAATGTGGATACCTGGAGCTTCGAGCGTCACACATATCCCATATCCATGTGGGCTGACACGCGAACACCAACGTCGGTCATGGGGGAAGACCCAAAATATTTCGAGAGAATGATCCAGAATCTTATCGACATCACCATGCCTCAATGGCCCGCCGAGATTCCCAAGTCGAAGGGCATTGCTAATGCCCTCTGTCGAGTTTCGAAGCACATCTCGTCCCAGTTGGAGCTTCTGAAGTTCAAGCCGACTAAATACGTAGCGCAGGACATCATCGACAGGGAATTGGCGATGACATATCTTGGAGCGACATGGAGCCGAGCTGTGGACATCCAGAAGGTGTACTCGCCCACGCAGGGAGCAGCCATTGAAGGAGACGCTAGCAGAGAGGGCTCGCAAGTCACTTCAAGCTGGTCTAAGACGCTGTTCGGAATGAGCGAAGCAACGTCTCGGTTCCCGTGGGATGCGTTCATACACTACTTTGCGACGGATGACAGTGGCGACTCGGACACATGTCACCCAATGTAAGTAACTCTGCTACGGAAGACAACTTGGAGCTCGTGATTGACCTCTTTCACCTTTCACAGAGTAGAAGTCACTATCAAACATTGCCGCAATCTTGTGCAAGATTCTACCTGGCCGACCCCCGACTCGAACGGGAAAGAATCTCTGGACAAACAGTTCAATCGAGCCTCAGCGTTTGAGGTGCTTTGTCGCGACAGTCAGACAACATTTTACCTGGACAGCACAACGAATCAATTTGGCCGTCGGAAGATTCTGGCATTCCATCTTGCCGGGTGCTCACAAGAGGATGTAGACAAGTACGAAGAGCACAGAGAGTATAAGCTGAAAAACGCCACAGCCCGAGCCGAGCTGTGGAAACAGCAGTTAAACGAACGCAAGAAAAAACATCAGTCACATCCAGAGACACACCCAGTCCCTGAGACCGCTGGGAATCCGAATCACGAGCCGAGCACCGGGAAGTGCGACATGGCTTTGCTGGTACCTATCCGGGGTTTCTTTGGGAGCTTGATGACCGACAGAGGCCATCAGGGTAACTGCAAGAAGTTTAGGCCTGTCAGTCTCCCGGACGCTAAAGTGAAGGCCGTGGCGACTTCGGAGGACAAGGGGGAGCCTGAGTCGGTGGCGGAGGTTGAGAAGGCAGGCCCCGAGACAGAGCTCAAGGAAATCACTGGCAGTTCCGCCCAGGGTATCAGCCTTACCGTGACGGCGGCTCGGGACAGACCACCGGTCGACCCTGCTGCGACATCTGCTGCAGTCATCTCTAAAGGAGCAAATCTCCAAACGTTCGCAGGAGCCCTCGGCAACGTGACCTCGCCTCCCGTCACCCAGCTCGCCAACGGGCAGTTCCAGGTGACAGGAAACTCGGCATTCAACACACTCTCGGACGCTCTCACCCGCTCGTGCGACGTCCAGCACAACCAGTGTGCCAATGCAGCGAACGCTGCAGGCAACAAAGGCGACTTAACGGTCACTGCGTGCGGTGACCAGCAGACTCAGTGCGATGCTTCTCGATAGTAAAAGATTGTTTGAAGGGCAGAGTTGATCTCTCACCGCTTTTTCCTTCATTCTGCTTGTTTTATATCTTGTACTTTGAGGATGGACAGAATAATACGTTTCTCGTGCAAGGCTGTTTAGTGGAGTCGCCCCCCCGGGCCGATGCGATCCCACCACGCTCATACAAGCTCGCTTGTCACTCGCCACCACACGCCACCACTTTCAGCAGCAAACGTTGTCGCATTTTGCTCACGACCTCCTGACCTGGAAGTACATAGACACGCCCGCGTTTAGTCATGCCACGCTCCGAATCAAGTGGCTCCGTCAGAGAAGACGACGGTCTGTTTGTCGAAAGGCTTCAAACCATGTACGATAAATCTCTGTCGGATCTCCGAACGTTTGCTCAACGAGAGAATCGATCCTTCGACAATGTTCGTGATATTTTTCATGTCATAAAGGTTGCTGAAAATTGAGGTCTTTCAGGTCCGCAAGCTCTTCGAGGAGATGCATTGCAAGTCATTGTTTGGGCTTGAAATTGCACAAACAGACGAGTCCACATCTCCGACTGGTAAAGGCCAGCAGCATGGTATGTGCAGTCGTTTGTGCTCTGTATTTATGACTGGATTTTGCTTTTGGTCTTACACTGGGGGCATGAGACGATAAAAACATGATTTATAGCCGGATTATACGTGTAGTACTGTAACAGTCAGATTAATGTGTCTTCAAAAATTATATCTGGAGTTATTTTTCCACAGTGATCCCGATGTGATCCTGGTATAATCTGGATAACAATTCTGTTTATATGGTGAGTCATACAAAGATCGTTCTCAGATGATTATCAGCAAATGTACTGGGTATAATCCGGATATAACCGGGGTCAGACGGACAATGTTATCATGGTATAATCATACGTACAATCATGGAGTGATCTCAGTATAATCTCCGACCATACATTGGCCAGGTATAACCCGGGATCATACTAAGAGCATGCAGCTGATTTCTGTCTGGGTATAAACTCAGATAAGATTGGTCGATTTCACGTGTATCAGACTAGGCCATGGTATCATTGTCACAGGTCACAGTATCTTCTGACGCAAATCACGGTATCCTCAGTGATCTGACCCCACGTATAAACCAAAAGGTTATACAGAGAACATAAGCAAGAAGATACGGGGAAGCCCGGAGTCTGAATCCTTCTCAGGCAAACAATCGAATCGGAGAATTCCGAAATTCACCAAATTTGAGATAAGCGAAATTCCCGAATTTCCAAATTCTCCCGAATTCTCTCCCGAATTCAGGATTACCAATCCCGCCCCAACCGAATTCAGTAATTGGCCCGAACTCCGAATCCCACCCAAATACCAAATTCAGCAAACAGCCCGAACCCCAATCATCAAATTCAACAATGGGTGCATTCGCCGCCACGGCGCCACCCATTGGGCGCATTCACTGCCTCCCAATCCCCAAATTCAACAATGAGCGCATTCGTCGCCACCCAATCCCCAAATCCAGCATTGGGCGCATTCGCCACCGCTCAATCCCCAAATTTAGCGATGGGCGCGTTCACTGAATTGTCGAGCCGCAAAGTCAGATTGTGGATCATCATATGAACCTGAAATTGCATGGCCATAATAAGATACATACGGTACCACAGGCTGCTTGGACATAGTACGCAGAAATCAATGTGGTCCGATCCAATCCGCTATCGTTCTGTACAGAGGATCAGATTGCAGGACGACTGACGGCGAGAGAGAAAACACGAGAGAGAAAACATACCTTACGACTGCCTCTGAGTGCGAAAGCTTATACTCCCCAAGTTGTCCCTGCGCATCTAGATCGCGTTTCTGCACTGAGTTCAAAGACTCCCACCATGTAGCATCGTACGCGTCTTTGGGGAGTTGTTTGACGGGAGGCCGTGTCGAAATGGTGCCTGTTATGGTTAAAACTCTTGCATGAGGCTCTCTGCCCTGGCCGGTCCCATGTCGATTGTGCCGGTCCAACATGTCAAAATCTCTCAACCACGGAATCAATGCAGGGTTACGCCAGGGTTTCTTGACAATCACATATTGCTTTATGCCATCATAGACCTGCTCTTCGTCCGAGCTCATGCCGTCTGTACCCAACATTGACAACATATAGACCTCTTGATGGGAACAATGTTTTCGTGCCATTATAAACCTTCGCTGGAAGAGCTGTGTAATCTATTATTTTCGGTCATTCGGTCAATGACGGCTGAGAGGCGACGTACGTTGTACTTGCGATGCCACCTGGAACTGCCTCTTGCATGGGCTAGTTGGGCGGGAGGCTCTGTGCGCTGATTCTTCAGCCGCTGCTTCAAGCTCTTGAAGTACTTCACATAAGCCGCCAGTGCACGCGCAGGATCGTCGTCGGAAGGGTTTGCATGATCGAGAAAGTCGTCAACAAAGCTTGAAGCGATAGAGTCATTCCATGGGCTATGAGGCCGGTCGGCAAAGTCGGGTCGGAAGTCTGCAATTGTACAGGCGGGACCCATGGAAGGATCCCATCCCCGGATATCTCGAACCGATGGGAGCTTCTCAACGTTTATTGCTCCTTTGCGTTGTCGTCCTAGCAGCATATTCAAGTGGTCCTGAATGGAACGCTATAGGCACAAACGTGAGTTGGAGAACGATGTCATACAATCAATACATTTACGTTGTAGAGATTATCTTCTTCCGGTCGAGGTTGAGCTAACCGTGCCATCTTCTTGCCCCTACGCCGGTGACGAGGGGGACCTACAGCTTCGACATTGTCTTCGTGGTCCGCCACATCACCAGCATCATCTGGATGCGGAGCACCGTTGCCTCTTCCAAAACGAGAATGACCATTGCCACTGAACTCCCTCATTTGCTGGGCTAATAACTCGACGCTTTGAACAACCTGGGCCAGTTGAGGTATGTATAATGTCTGCGTGTTAAGGCCAGTAGTGGGCTGTCAAGGGTCATCATCGTCAGCTTCATCATCAGATCCTTGTTGTGAGAACAAACATACCATGCTATCAGCCATGTTTGAAGAGGGACTGACATCGTATAATGAGCTGTATTGCCCTTGTCCGTGAAGAAATGCAACGTGAGGTTGCTCCGGCATTTTTTCTGCCTGGCGTGAAGACATCTCAGCCGGAGGATCTTCTGCAAATGTCAAATTGGTAAACGGACATTTTCATATTGACCAATATCAGAACTTACCACCGTGCTCAGCACTTTGCATCTCGAAATCAACATCTTCGCAATGGTTGTCACCGGGAGAGGGTGCAGTAAATGCGAACCCCGAAGGGCCAGAACCAGATGGAGTTGGAGGCGAAACATGTAGATTCGGAGGTACGTGCATTGACGATGAGGACGTGTCAATTGAGAATGCAGGAAATGTGAATCCTGAACCAGATGCGATCGGTTGTAGTGATTGTGACGAGACCGGTGAAGAGAAGTGTCCCGGTAGGGACGAGAGAGAGGGAACCGGTACTAATGAAGAGAAAGGTGGCCGGACTTGAATCAGCGGGGGTGGTGGCGGGACTTGAACCAATGGGGGTGGTGGAGGGATGTGAATTAACGGGGGAGGTAGAGGGATGTGAACCAATGGGGGTGGCGACACCACTTGAACCAACAAGGGCGGTGGAAAGGTCTGTTGTGTCGACGAGGAGGAAGAAGAGCCGCGGACCTCTGGCGGCGGTGCTCGATATGCCTGCTGCACTGACAAGGAGGAATCTGAACCGTCAACTGCCAGCAACGGTGATGAAACTTGTCGCAATGACGGGGACGGAGGTGATACCGGAAGCGATGACAGTGAAGGAGTTTCCCTCGATGATGAGGGTGCAGGCGATACTGTTAGTGAGGGTGGAGGAATCTGCAATAAAGAGGATGAAGAAGGAGCGTGGTCGGCTAGGGATGGCTGTAGTGCCACCTGCTGCAATGACGAGGACAGAGCAGGAGCGTGCGTCGCCTGCGACGATGGTGGAAACACCTGCTGAAATGTCGTGGTAGGAGGAGACACCATAAGTGAGGACGGCGGAGCAATCTGCTGCAACAAAGAGGATGAGGAAGGGGTACCAATGGCCAGTGACGGTGGTGTGGTCGTCTGCTGCAATGAAGAGGATGAAGCAGGAGCGTGGACCACCCGCAATAACGGGGAAGGCATTTTCCCCAACGATGAGGACGGTAGAGATGCCGCCGATGATGCCGATGGAGGAGCCTGTTGCGACGGCAAGAAAGGAACAGGAGTATTTGGTGAAGGAGCTCCAAAAGTAAGATCCCGAGTTTCGTATTGAGACATATCAGAATCCTGCATTTCTACATCCCTGTCTTCAGTCATGTGCCTGAGGGCAGTATGATTCAAGGAGGCAGCGACAGCAGCACGTCTTGTTGGTGATGCCGACCGCGCCCTGCTACCTACTTTGCGGATTTTGATAGCACGCTTCTACGACCAAAAGAGTGAGACCTTCGTGATGAGAACGGGGAAATTTAACACATACTGCATCAGCATTCACCAACATAGCGGAGGAGCTTCCTTCAGTTGAATTGTACGTTCTGCCTGTGATAGTCATTTGCCATTATCAGATTGTATAAAGTGCGGCAATATTATTTCAACTCACCTCTTGTATGTATACGATCAGCTTCGGCACGTCGTTCTTGGTCTTGAACAGTCTTGTGTTTGAGAAACCTGTCTTGTCGCGTTGGCGCAGAGACTTTCGTCTTCCCTTCAATTGCTTGTGTCATAGCACGAACACCGCCATGAGATTTCCTTTCTGCTGAAGATGGAGGCCCAGACACGATTGGTGACAAAGATGCAGCAGCACGTGTATGATGACCGGGCAGTATAGCATCTGCAGTTTGTACGGTACAATCATGAGCAAAAGCACTAGAGGTCGCACCAGGATGAAGTCCAACCGATACCAAAGGCGTGGAAGCACTGCAGGCCATTACTGTAGCGGCTAGTCCAGCAGATTCGTGAGCTGAGGTCGTCTCAGACTGGATGTCGACCGACACAACAGGAGGTGGCGCTGCGACGGCTGGTTCTTGGGCAGGATCAGGGGCTGAAGGTAGGGGTATTGTCACTGCAGCAGCTTGTCCAGCAGATTCGTGGGCGGAGGTCGCATCAGACTGGATTTCACCCAACATGATAGGAGACGGCGCTGCAGCGGCTGGTTCAACAGGATCAGGGGTGGAAGACATAGGCCCTGCCACTGCAGCAGCTTGTCCAGCAGATTCGTGAGCTGTCGTCTCGGACTGGATGTCGATCAACATGACAGAAGACGGCGCTGCAGCTGCTGGTTCAACAGGATCAAGGCCGGGAGATATGGGCCTCGCCACTGCAGCAGAATTGTGAGCTGAGGTCGACTCGGACTGGATGTCGACCAACATCATGCTGACAGAAGATGGTGTTGCAACAGCTGGTTCTTGAACAGGATCAGGGGTGGAAGGTACGGGTCTTGTCAATTCGTGGGCGGAAGTCGCATCAGACTGGATTTCGACCAAAATAACAGGATTCGGAGACGGCGCTGCAACGGCTGGTTCAACAGGATCAGGGGCGGAAGCGGGGGATATTTGAAGTTCAATTGCTATACCGAACAAGGATGTTGTAGAAATTGGTTCGGTGGGAACAGAAACGGCAGCACCGGAGGATGTCTGAAATTCATTCGACACAGGACTCGACGGTGCTGTAATGTCAACTTGAACGGCTGGTCCAGCAGATCCATGAGTGGAAGTGCTAGGCTGAAGTTCGATCGACACGACAAGGGGCGGTGCTGCAATGGCAGGTACAGTGGATTCAATGGAGGAAGAACCGGGGACTGTCTGATGTCCAACCGACATTGCAGTGAATGGCGCTGCAGCAACTGATTCAGCAGGAATAGGTATGGAAGCGCAGGAGTATGTCTGTTGAAAGAATGATGTTGTAGCCGCTGGTCCGATAGCAGTCATNTCGCTTGTCGTACCAGGCAACGTAGTAACTGTTATGATGGGCTCACGGGACGTAGAAGCACTGGAGGCCTCCTGAATACGGGCTCCGGGGTTTGCAGAACCCTCCACATCAGCGCTGTGCTCTGATTTGTCCTTGACCGTGACTTCGCCAGAGAGTGGGACAGGAGGTGAGACATGATCGGCGGATGCATTACGCCTCTGCATCTTGAGAAAAAGTGGGGATGATGCTACATCAGAGACAACATCTCCCCAGGCAAGCGGTGAGGATGCTTTGAAAGTGGATGGTCGGCCAGCCATTTCATGTCTCAGACGAGACAAAGGATGCGCTACTGGTGGCGCTGGTGGCGGCGGCGGCGGCGGCGGCGGCGGCGGTGGTGGTGGCAACGGCGGGAGAGAATGCGGCGGCGGCGGTAGAGGAGGCTGAAACGGTGGTAGAGAAGGCCGCAACGGTAGTAGTGGATAGTATGGAGGTTGTGGTGACACACTCTGTGCTGACAGAGGCAGCGAAGATGTAGAAGCATGCGAAAATGGCGGCAGTTCCACTGATAATTATAGGTGACTATGAGTACTACAGTCTTTGCTCTATATACAAAATGCAACTTGCCTTCGGTCGAGTTGTCTATTGCAGACCAAGCATCCAAAATATCTTCAGGTTCGTGCATCTCCTCGTCGTCGTCACCCTTGAATATTGATCAGTAGCTGATCAATGCAAGCAAGGACCATACACATACCTCAAGCATTCCCTCGACCATATCCGCATCAAACTCGTCGTCTGACTGCTCAATGTCCAACTCTACGGCATCAACCTCATCGTCTGCCTCTGGCGGCTCATTGTCCGATTCTACGATGGCAGATAAGACAGTCGCGCCGGGATCTGACCGCAAATCTTGAAGATGAGGTTCCGAGGCTGAGGCTGTGGCGATATCTGGCCCACTATTTATATGCGTCGATGGTGGAGATAAGTGGTTGGGCGTGTTTGCTGCGACCTCTGGCACTGACAAGGCCATAGGAATGACATCTTCTCTGACAGTGAGATCCTCGTTGCGAGACACGATGAGGGGGTCTTGGTCGAAAGGAAAATTGGGAAAAATAGCATAGGGTTGTGAACTTCCTGAGGACTGCGAACTACTTGGTTGAGAATTGCCTGAGGTTTGTCTGCGACTACCTCCGAACACCCCGCGTAGACGCTTCTCCGGAGGTGCATCTTGATCAAAACTCTCGACCATTCTCTTCCTGAGCAACCCATACTCCTGTCCAAATTCTTCGAGGGTAGGTCCATCTGGCCTGTCTGAAAGAGGTCGATTTCCGGAGGGTACGTACGCAGGTTCAGTAATAGTGCCGTAGCGAGCAGAGGGTCGTGCGCGGGATTGGAAAGATTGAAGCTCCGGCCTGTCATGGACATGGGTAGGAACATGTACAGGATACTGGGATTCAGCACGGCGTTTGGCGTGAATCGTAGGAGGTAGGACTGAATCCGAGTCACGGTCCACGCCACTCGCACTGAGATTGCCAGTGTCCGCGTTTGGATCATTCCTACCCAACATCTCTTGTCTCTATCTGGTAGAGAGATAATGCAAGCAGCAAGAGTGCAGTGAAGACCAAGAATTGAAAGATTTTTGAAAGATTTTACGCCCAGCGTAAGAATACAGGATGCGGAAAGTGATGAAGATACGCTCACCGATATCGCCGAAGCTGTAGGCTCTGAGCCACTCGCACAAAGAGCTCTATATTCCAGGCGAAAGTCATCATGATGAATGGCTCAGACAATATCTACCATGTCTTGCGGATGAAAATGCCCAGTAGCACTACGTTGACAAGAGAAATACAGAGTGTCAAAGTCCACGGCGGTCGTACTGGCGTCTAAATTGCATGGATCCACATTTGCCAAAAACACGCGTATACAAAGTCCATATTTGAGCTACGGCCCCGGGACGGCTGCTGCCAATTGAGCTTCCATCCGTTGGCATCCCATCTCCAGGACTGTAATCTCTTGCCGTAGCCTGCTTATTTCCATGTCCGATCGGTGAACACTCCTAATAGAGTTGTTTTGAAGTCGACGCTGGACCTGGACAGCAATCTCCAAAGCGCATTTGATCTCTCGAGATTCTGCAACCAACAAGACGATAGCGGCCTGAGATACCAAGCCAAGTCAGTTGAATGGGACCGACATGTAGTATTTTGGTAAGACTTGCCTTGCTTCTCTTGACGTCTCGTCGATAACGCAACTGCTCCGCCATTCTCTTGTGACAGATGGCCATGACTTCTGCATGATCTGTGGCTTGCTTGTCGATTTCCCGTCTTTGCTTCAAGATCTCGAGTTTGGTAGACATCTGATCAATCAAATGTTCAGCAAGTGCAACAAAGAATCGGCACATACACTCACCGCAAGTGCTTTCTCGGTACGAATACGAGCCTTCAGAGCTGCCCCTGAAAAAGGTAATTGCCGTATGGCTTCCTGTAGGATGGTCTCCAGTAGCGACAGCTTTGCAGTTGCGTCTTCAATCTTGGTTTGCAAGTGAAAAGCCCGGGCCTTCTGTCGACTGTGCGCGGTGACTTTTGAAGAGTCAGAGCCTATAGTAACATAGGTTTCGGACAGTTGCCAGATGAACGGCATAAGACCTGAGGGCATCGAAGAGCCTGAGACGACTCGGACAACATCCTGCGTGCTTCTGTAAGGCAGAGACATTAGATCGCGATTTGCGAAAGCACGAGTGAACATCCTCACCACTGAGAGTCAGAATTCGAGCTTTAAGACTCGACGAATGAACATCGCCCTTATGAGCAATGAGACAAAGGTTTGAACATGACTTGCGGCCCAGTTTGAAAGTGAAAGGTTCAAAGAACCTCAATTGGGTGATTTCGGAGTTTCCCGTTGCTATGTCCACGTGCTTATAAAAACCAGAATTGAACGTTGAACAACAAAAATCATCACATCTATACGTTTACAAGGCTAATGAGGAAGGCGCGACAATGAAAGCTAGTAGACTATCTAGCTTCATTCAGGAAGCGCAAGTATATCTTTCAAGAAATCCTGAACCCACGGCAGTCGAGAGAACAACATTCGCACTGCGCGTACACAAAACGCCCGTGCATGAGATACGATGTTGTGGAAGAAATTGACAGCACCCTGGTAAATGCGAAGACAATAAGAAGACTATGGTACAAATTATGACGAGTAAAACGTACCGATGCACCGTAAGACCAGCTGCATAGCAGAACTACAATACTTAAAAAAACCAAAGCCTGCGCATGCGGACGCAACATTTCTATCGCTTGCAGTGTCATCGCCTCGAAGCTTTGCTGGGGACTAGGTTTTGGAGCGGGTTTCTTCTTGCTGGGCTGGATAATCCGACGGGTTGGCTGTGACGTCATGACACTTGCGTCTTGAAATTTTGAAACCTGTCCAGGACGAGCACTTGACCAGATGTAGACGAACGTAGAGGCTTCGGTCTCCGCAGTCCCAGTGACAATGTATGAGTTGTTGCGCCATTCACCGTAAGCCTGAAACGAATTCAGTGCAAGGAAAGCGGCAAAATGCACTAACAACAACTCACGACAGCTTGTATGATTGATTCCTCTGCAAGTATAGAATGCGGTGAGTAACAAAATATGTTTCATCTCCAGCGGAGACACTTACTAGGGTGCGCTAATCTTTGAGTAATGTGTTGTCCCAGATCAGCGATGGTGACTTCGCCACGTATATCTCCAAACAACAGATCGGCATCCTTGTGAATGAAAAGTACGGGCAGTCCGATGTTGCATTCCGGGGGGGTATTGACTAAATGGGTTGCCAGCCGTTCGCCAGTGCGTAGATCATATTGGTCGAAGCCAGACAGGAGGTTGTGGACCACGATGTGCCGCTCATCTGCAGACATGGCAGATTGGGAGCTGTCTTGCAAATAAGAAAGGGAGACTCAATCTGAGTGAGAGGTGCTTCTTACATACGCGTCTCGATAGCGATTTGACGCACAATATTCTTGCCTTTGCCATCCCAGCATCTATAACTCGTGTTAGTCCATGCTTTTACGGACAATGATAATATCACTCACACGACGCCATGCTCTAGATATGAGACTATCAGATTGTTACTCTTGATTGCAAAATGAACGTTCCGTGGTTGAGGCGGATTGGAACGAGGCGTGTCAGTTTTGTAGTCGTGGAGGCTCGGAGGATCAGCCATTGCGCGAGGGTTTGTGGTGATGAGAGCAGGATCATGTGATGCTTCTGTACGAGTTCATGATTTAGAACGGACATGGACTTAAAGGACGGTGTTGCTCACCGTTGTTGAGCGACAGACACATGAAAACCTGCGTGCCAATGATCACGCTCAAATACAGGCTGGTTGGATTGAAAGCAAAATCCTCCACTGGTCCCTCCGCGTCGAAGTCAATCTGTACGCTCTCAGAGGAGACCGTTCTCAGTTCCTATGAGACGGTAAAGTTATAAGGACGCGAAGATATGCAGTTGGCCTGAACTCACTCGTTCGATTCTGACTGGATCAACAAAATAAACAGCGACCGAACCATCGCCATACCCAATGAAGAACTTCAACAGTTGATCGTCTTGAGAAGGATGCCAGAAGAGTGCAGTAACCGTGTTGACACCGAGAAGCTCGACTAGGCAGTCGCCACTATCTGTTTTGTATATCCGGGTGTAACCTTCGTCGGACCCGACAGCAAAGTACCGATGAGTAGGAGAGAACTGGATACAGTTGATTGAATCCTTGAAGCCTGTGATCTTATGCAGCAGAGTATACCGATTCATGGCTGGGGAAGAATATCCTGCAAACGCGAGAGGTCGACGGAGACGATTGGCAGAGGACCTGGACACACAAAGACAGTCTTGCGCGCTTGATCTCTGGGGAGGTCCGTGCCGCCAGGTCCGAACTCGAAAGTGCCTTTGTTGTCAGTGCGAAACTGTGAACGCTCAACGAAGATGGTCTACCCTTGAACGTTGAACGTTGAACGTGAAATAACAAATTCTGAATTCTGAATTCTACGTTGTATGGATACCGACGCGCACATGTGAGTTAGATCCTGCAATACACGTCACAAAACAGCTCAGACTCATTTAAATTGTAGTTCTGAACTAATTCGCTTCTCAGGAGGCCACACTCGGGATATCTACTTTTCACTTACTGATAGCAACGGTACTGATCCTGGTGGCCTGGCTGAAGTCTTCCTGGCTGAGGTTCTTCCTGGTCGATGTAAGATGGCGCCGCTCAATGCATCGCTATATCTTTCACGCTCTTCTGTCAGTTTTTCTTTTTGTGCGTTCGCTAGATACGGGTGCTATATGGTATCAGGGATATGTCAAGCCAGATTGGTGGTTTCGAAGGGAGCAGGTGAGTGTCAGATGTTACATGCGTATAATTGCCTGAAGGCTGACCGACCTTTCTCCACGGCTTAGGGAGATAATGCTATCTCATGGGGTGCTGTTCATACTGCCATACGACGACCCGTTCTATCGTTCTATGACAAGGACGATACAGAACACTTTCTGCATGTAATACAAGACGCCTTGACGCAGGTGGAAACCAGCCGAGCATTGGCACGCCGCCATATCACTGCCTTTCGCCACTACCGCACAGACTACCAACCTCCGTTCCGCATCCGCCTGCTCCGGTGAGTGCTTTCTTTGTTCAAAAATGCTCTCAGAATAATTCTATTCATAGATACATACTGCCAAAGCTGCGCCTGGTTGTATGGGTTATCGGTGTCTTCGATACGATTGTGGTTCTCACCATTCTCCTCCACCCGTTTGCGTTATACTTTGTGCGTTAGATATGGCTCAGAATGTATCTGTCCGTTGTGGCTTTCTTACGATCGTCCTGTTCAGCATCCAGCAGGGGCAAAAGGCCCTCAAATTCTATTTGTTTCAGTAATCAGACATCATCATCGTCAATCTCACTCAAGGCCCCCCCAAGTGCGACGAGCTCCTCTCTCAACTTCTGCTTCTTCTCCTTGAGACGAACCAGATCAGTCTGGAGTTGCTCTGTCCGAACCTTGCTCTCATTAACCAAATCCGACGTCTTCGCCCCCTCATTCAACAAAAAACCCACGATCTGTCCTTTGTACTGCACCTCGCGCTGCAGGTGGCCGTCTCGAGCGTCGTATGCATTCTTTTCTGTCTCTATATCACGAATCTTCGACTGGAGAGTTTGAAGGTCTCGTGCACTGGGGAGAAGATCAACCACTGAGACTACGACTTCAAGCTTGCCATATGACTAAGATCGACATACCGGTCAAGAGCCGTCTTGATTGCTTGATCGTAGGCATCTTCCGACCCATCGTTGGCAACGTAGACTCGTATTGCATCTTGTTGGCTGAAGGCGGCCTCTATCGGCGCAATCATTGGTGGCGCGATGGTGGTCTGCGCAACAAGATCGAATTGAGAGCAACGGGGACACCTATTCCGCTGATGGGGAGGGAGCTGTAGGTACTGTTCCAGACATGCACCACAAAAGACATGACCTGTACGGCAAATGAGTGTATGATAAGGGGTCTGCTAAGGACAATCTCACCGCAAGGTATTGCAGCGAACATTGGGACCGCTTTCCTCCCGATCGGTTCAACAAAACGCAATAAGCATACAGCACATACATGGCGCATGTCTCTCAGAAAGTTGCAAGTGTTGAGTGACGGTTTGCGTGATTGTGAGCTTATGTCTACAGCAATCAACAGGACGTGTTGATACCGTTGCCCATATCCAGTCGACAGTCATGTGCTCATCAAGAGACGCTTGGGATCAGACGGGCCCATGGCCAACGTTTTTCATCGCTGCGAGGATTTTGTCTCTTCAATTTCATACAATCGTCAACGCTGCTATACAACCTCTGATTAAAAAACCTCCATTATGACACTAGTAGACCAACAAGCAATCCGCGCCAAGGCTCTTCCGCATACAAGGTCTAAACAACAAGAACGGACGGGAAAGTGGGCATTATATGCTGAGCACCGACGACAGCAAGAAGAATTGGGTGCGTGTCCCTCAAAAACCTTTTGATCATACGAGTGAGTGTCTATCACAATACTGCGAGCAAAGAATGCAACTCACATGTCAACAGCATGCTTTGCGGCGGCGACATCCGCTCCATTCTTCAACGCTGTCACAAGAACCCTCTTCCCCTTCTTCATCGCGACAATATCGCCTCTCCAAATCGACCCTGCATACAACTGCTGCAGAGCAATATTGATGGGGTCCTCTGGACGGTATTGCAAGGCTAAGAAGATTTCTGACACCATTTGCCCGTTGGCATTGTAATGAGTCACGATGCATTCTTGAATTACATCCTGGACGCCAAGAATCCCCTCCAGGACAGGGAAACGTTGGTTTGTCTCCGACTCGCCAAGAGGCACAAGCGTATGGACGTGCTCGATCACAGGAACAGCTTTGCCGGTGCGATAGACCATCGACTTGATTTGCTGCACCGTCTTTGTTTATGGCAAGTCAGATAGGAACTAGAATGCTGCACTACGCTTACTTACCATTTTCTTTGTTGAGACAGGGTTTCGGTAGCTGTGCATGTTCATACTGGCAATAGAGCAATGGGCGGGACGGCAGGAATATTGTGGGTATGGGGAATGTGGATGGATACGGGAATTTGGAATGTGAATGGACGAGTGGCGGTCTTGACGGTCTTGAGGAAGAAGAGAAGGAGGAATTTGGAGAGTGAAAGATTGACGGATGGGTGGCTTCGGAACGCGGTGTGATGTCAGTTTCCTTTGTCTCGAAATTGTGAGTCCTCCGTCCTTCACGTGGTCTCCGCCTCGTGTTTCTTCATCCTTTATAACCTTTCCAAATTCTATGCAGGATATTCTCCTCTCCCCTTCACGTCTGTGTGCCACTCTCCGCTCCTCTTCTTTTTGTACACCCGCTCTTGTCGCCATCATGCAACCCCAGTGCAACGTCTGTTTCGAACTCATGTCCATGCAGCTGGTCATGGTTGAGGATAACTTTGTCGATCAAACTCCGAAAATTTCTTTGTCTTGCGGTACGTTCGGAAGCACCGTAACTTGTAACACTTCTGATACATATTGCAGGTCATGTAATGTGTACTACCTGCGACGCTGGTCTCGTTGCTCCAAGAAAGTGTGCCAGTTGTCGGACACTCATGCAGGTTTTCCCTTCTGCTGGCGCCGATGGTCAACGTGGAGTTATATCTCTGTTCTTTCAAGAGGAAGACCCTACCAATCGTCAGCCTTGCAATGCATACCTTGCGCAGTAAGATCGCTTTCATCATGCTACTGCCAGAACCTGCTGACATTCTATAGGCATCTTAAAGCTATGGAGGTGCAGGTCTCTCAAGCCGACGACTCGGTGCAAGAAAGTCGTCTCCAAGTGGACCGACGTCTTGAATTGCTACGTGCTCAGCAAGTTCGCATTCAGGATTGTAATCATCGTCTTCAGCGCCGTCAATCGGAGCTTCACCACTGGGTTTCTTTGGCTGGTCATCTAACGGAAGAGTGCGACGAGGAACGCGGTAAAATTGCTGATCTGGAAATGAAGGTACGACGCTCCGTATCCTCAGTATTCATCTCTCAGCACTCATACCCTTCCTGCCTGCAGATTGCGGCCAGAACGAATGGCATAGAGCACTTGAACCAGCGTCTTGACCGTCTTGATCATGTCGCTGCTGATCAGGCTCCCATAGCCGCTATTCTGGGGGCACATGCTGCTGCTCCGGCTGGTCACCCTGATCAGGTCGCCCCTCCNGAACGTGATATGCTGCAGGTTTTTGCTGCTATTCAAGCTCATGGCATCCAGGTTCCTGCCGCCTCTTATATTGTCTCTGCTCTCCGTGAGGCTAACGCCTTTGCGGAGGCTCGTGGACCTGCCCAAGCTCTCCCCACCGTTCAGGAGATTAATGCGTTTGTGCAGGCTCACACCTCTGCTCGTGCTGCTCAGAATGGGGACGCTATCTGTGCTCCTCATATCGTCGTTCGTGCTCCCTCCCCTGTGCAGCATCCCGCTACAGTCCATGCTCCGTCCTCTGTTTGGCCACGTGCCGTCATCTGCGCTCCCGCTGCGGTTCAGCATCGTGCCATCCCTGCACCTCCCGCAGGTCAGGATCGTGCCACAGTTGGTGCTCTTACCACCATCGTTGCTCTCCCTGCCGTTCAGGCTCCCTCCGCCGGTCAGGATAGTGGCGTCCTCATCCCTGCTCAGGCCCCACCTGTTGAAGAAGCATGCGTCGTTATTCCGCGCCGTCGTCCAAATGCTGATGACGACTACGACAATGTATGTGGTTTCACCTTTCGTGATCATGATGGCCTACTGATCAGGCTTGGATCTAGTCTTCTCACAAACGTCGCCGCTCGCTGTAGCTTAGAATCTGGAGGGATATGCATAAGTAGAATTCTGAATTGCTGATGATTTTGATACGACTTTTGATACAAATTTCTCTATGTCACAGTGTGTATTGCTACCGTACCTTACCTTTGTTCTATCGTGTTTCTATGTCTTCTCGAATGTGAAATAATTGTTGTATTCCTTGAAAATCCACCTCTCTTGCGAGTTTAGTTTGAGTGTTTCTCGGTAGGCTCGAAAACGAAATCCGCAGAAACATGACGGGCGTTCAATCCGCATCTGCGATTATCTTCATCTTATCGATGTCAAGTCCTTCGGACATTCACATTCACATTCATTGATATTCATTTGCACTGCGTCCACTCGAAATTTCTCGCCGACTTCCATCCCGAAATGTTCTCCATGGCCGACATTCGTTCCGAGTCCGTCTTCTTTCGGTACTTTGCACACGGTTCAGACTTCAGCTTGCGAAATCGGACGCGAAGCTTCAAGCCGACAATCTCCTTGGCTCAACCGCACTGAGCCTCTGTCAACGTGAGTTTGATGTTCTATTCATAATCACTGACTACTCTATACAGGACATTATATCTCCACTACGAAGGGAAAGCAAAGCAACCGACAAAAGCTTGAACTCGTTGCGGCAGTCAGAGGTTGGGGATTTGAGAGCTCGCGCCGAGCCGGCAGGGTGAGTTTTCTCTCTGATGTATGCTTTCGACGCGTAAAACTCACCACATTAGTTCTTGGATAAAGGCGGGCCTGTTTCATGCTAACGTTGATGTTAGGAAGCCAGCGCGCGGATGGATNTGACGGATTCCGCAGGACTCAGGGTCTGCGCCTTCCGTTCTGGCGATCTTCTCGTGTATTACAACGCATGAGGACACCGGAGGATGTACATTGATGACGGCGGCGACGGCGGAGAGACGTTGGGTGCGGGAGATGCGAAGTCGGATGGAGTATAGCAGACGGAGCAGGACCCATGGTAAGCGGGCTTTGCGTTTTACTAGCGCGTTATCTCACCGCTTGTGTTACAGGGCCAAGGATTTCGATTACGCGATTACGCGTTGACGATGGGACGATGGGTAGGAGGTGGGGGTTGGGATTTAACTGCAGGTCAGATGTGGGGGAAGGTGTGTTATCCTAAAACGGTACGTCTTTACTCCCCTCTCTTTCTCAGTCTTTTCCACCCATTTACTCCATCGATTCTGTACCCTCAGCATTTGTCAACGATGTTCCTCGTCGTCCTCTTTGCGTCCCCACCGTTTCTCACCCAGTATCACGGACTGCAACGCGTTTGGGCTCTATCCCCACCCTCTCCCTCATCCCCACGTCTTCTAGCGTGCCAAGGACGACGTCGACACCGTAAAAGCGCTGGAATACGCGTCCATACCGCCGGAAGTGGGCTGGGAAATGGCCGGCACACAAAAAGTACGCTCATTCGCATTCAGCCGCACATTTCGGTCCCACTGACGAGGCTTCTGACAGCTATTACTCGCGCTATTTGACGTACAGCACAATGTCGTATTGGTGTTGTGAATTCTCTATCGCCTTGCGCTCTGCTTTCCTCCCTTCACCACACCGCGCGTAACAGGAAGAGAGACAGACCACCAGCTCTCGGGTTTACAGATCCAAAAGCTGCCTCCGACGGAGACGCGTATCGCTCGTCTGAGCGACACCTCGCGCTGCCTCCTCATCAGGTATCGTACTCTTTTACGCTCGCGTTCACTGATCACCTCTCATGTCTCACATTCTGCTATTGTTCGGGTCGCACCAGCCACGGCTACATGTATCTCATGTAGGCGAAGACACAGCAGGAACGACAACGGATGCCGAATCGGTACCTCGCTCAGCTTCAGCCACGTCTTCTCTCGACCCGTACTACTTCAGTGCGCGCACGCCGCCAGATTCGCCCGTCCCGCCTCTCCCCACATCGCTCTCTCTACCCCAGACACCAGACTTGAACTCGGTCCTCCACGATCCAGTCACGCCTGGTCGTGACCCAGCAAACATCGACCGACGGGGGTTGGTCGGTGTCGGTGAGCTGGCAACCCCTCGCTGGACGCGGGGAAGCAAGCAAAGCGATGTCGACGTGGATGAGCAGGTCGATGAAGTGGACGAGGAAGAAGACGAACAGGCGTTGGAGGACTCGAGTATAGCAGGTGAAATCGCCGAGAACAGTGAGCTTGATGCGCCGGACAGTCCTTGGACGATTGAAGCCGTTGATGGCGAAGGTG